>JADANM010006710.1:5369180-5392956 GCA_026213755.1 Eurema hecabe
TCTTTGGATGAACTGCGGGCCAGCTGGAGGGCTCTCATCACGTTTAATATGTCGATCTTCATTAAATTTCATAACTGGTCCAATTTTTTGTTGGCCTTTCAAAACTTACATAACAAAGAAGTTTAATTTTATAAACTGCGTTGATAAAATTACAAAATTATATATAGGTAATCTAGTTTTACCTTTAGGCTTAATGGGCGGAATTTTATCATTAATTACAGGACTTGCTGCTCCAATCATGTCTCCTTCAAAACGAGTTAATGTCAAAGTAGTAGGTGGCACAAATCGAGTGTATTCTTTGGCAAGGTCTGGAGTAGCTGTTGAAGATAGCAATGTTGCTCTTTCAACAATTAACTTTTCCCTACCCATTTTTAGAGGTTGTATGTTAACAGCTACAATTTGTCTAGTTGTGGGACGAGTTACGTCAATTTGGTTGCGGGTTATAGGGATTGCTGCGTCATCTTCCAATACTTTGACAATAAATGCTGGTGAGGTTTCGGGGTTCGCTCGCCATCGCGTGTATTCTGATAGTGATCGCTTTCGTCGAAAAACTGAAAAAAACACATTAGTTACCATGTTATCTTAAAATAAGACTATGAGCAAATTAAGCTTACGTGATATTGTGCATACTGAGCAGTTATCGTTTTCATGGCTCCCTTTGGAACCAGTTACAAAGAATAAGTGAATATTAAATATTAACAAAGCAAGAAAATTCATATTAAGAAATAATAACCAATAACAAAGTATGACATAACATGACTGCACAATGACGCGCCGGAAAGAAGAATTGGCAAAATTAGCCAGAATTTACGTGTAAATTTTATTGTTATTTTTATTTTACTATCGCACTTTATAGTGATTTTAAATATATATTTCAATACATAAAACTGAAATTGGTGTTAATCAATTATTTGATTTAATTCTTATAAAAACATAATATTTTTAGTAAAATTATCTGTGTGCTACACGTTTTGATTGAAAAAATAACTGTTAAAATAACGGGACGAATATTTTGATTTCATATATGTTTTTATTCAGGAAATATTGAATATTATGTTGTTACAAATTAAAGTTTATATGGTATCCGTGTTGTATTTTTTTGGACTATTATTTATGATACTGTTTCCACCACGCAACTATGAACAGTTTGTATTTGTACACTATATAAAATCGTCTATGAAAGAATTTACAATTAATACATTTTTGTACATTAATTTTACTTTGATTTAAGATCGGGTGCTAAAATGAGGAGAGTGCGAAGTACAGGCAATTATTTACGTTATGATGAATATTTTGATTTAAACAATTTGTTTAATATAACCAATCAGATGGCTATTGATGACCCAGAGATGGTCAGAGTGGTTCATTTGAGTCCGCGCACTGCTAGAAATAATACAATCATAGCATTGGAGCTACACAGCGATACCAGGACCCGTAAGCCAGGGATACTTGTTATTGGAAGTACGGCTTGCTTTTTAAAAATACCGATATGCGGAAAACTTGTCTTACACAGAATTAACATTTAAATAATAATTAATTCATTAATATGCTACTATAACTAATATTGCAAGTTATAATATTTTAGCCTTGAATGGAATGGTATGGGGTGCTTCGAATGCTATCATGGAGTTGGCTGAAAAACTACTCTCCGACGCTAACTACCAGACACCATTTTTTAACGACTACGACTGGTAATTTAAATTTGTTAATTCTGTTAAATACTTCGATATCATTAAAGATGAAGAAAATAAGAAAAAATCGGATTTAATTAGATAAGACATTTAATTACTCAACCTTTGTAATTAGGTACGTAATTTGATTCGAAAGTGACTCTTGGTAACAACATGCTTTTATTGCTTTCTTAAGGTACCTGGTGCCGATGCTAAATCCTGATGCTCATAATTTCACAAGAGATCTAAGACTTTATCGACCCATTCAAGAAACGTTATGGTCACGGAATATCACTGCGAGGAATAAAACTAGACCTTCTTTATGGCACAAAAACATAGAATCGGGAAAAACGTGTTTTGGTACAAATATTAATCGTAATTTTGCTTACCATTGGAGAGGTGAGTTGTTTATATAGTAAAGTATTGTAAAATTTTATAGTAATAAGTACATTGCCTTTGGTATAGTTTAAAATACAGAAGTATTCTTAGATATTAGAGTATTCTATCTGAATACATCTCAAGTAACGCTATGAAACAATAAAACTATTACATTTAACTACATATAAACCAAATCTTATCGTTGTTTGTTCGCGACTGACTCCTAAACTACTGGACCGATGCAGTGCAGTTTGATCCAACTTGTCAAATAGCTTACATCCCGGTGTTGCCCCGGGAAGGGGAAGCAAGCGGGAAACAGCTAGTATCAGTATATTAAAAACCCTTTCCTTTACAGACGATGTTCATAGAACGCCAGATCTCTGTTCGCAATACTACCCTGGTTTGAAACCATTTTCTGCGGCCGAGTCCCAAGCTGTCCGCACTTATATACATAAACTTGAGGATGTTGTTCAGTTAGCTATACATGTACATGCGAGCTTCGTGCCAAAAAAGGTTGCCTAATAATTGCTTTCAATAGCTAATAACATCTGAGCTTCATTTTTTTTTTATTAAAGATTGTAATAAGGAAAAGGTCACCAGCTCGGCGCTGAGCTTGCTTTTAGCTAATCGGAATAGTAGGTACCTAATATTTATTAATCAAAGGAATAATCAATTACTTAAATAGCTCTAATTATGATATTTTAGAGAACGTTCATAGATAAAAAGGAGTGATTAATATTGATAGACCTGATATATTGAGATATAGTAAAATTCCATAGTTGATTCATATTTTTAATTATTATTTATAACCTACGTGAATTGTCTTAGGAATTTCTTCTCTACCCATGGCGATATACTCTACGTCAGCCTAGCAACCACAGACAACTGCAAGCCATCGGAGAGTACGCTGCGAGACAGGCGAGGTTACCGGATGGAAGACTTTATGAGGTTATGATACATCTGAATAGATCGGAATATCCAATACGATCATTTTTTTATAACAGAACTTCAACCGGGATACTATCACCAGAATCTGATGCTATTTTGTTTAATCGATTGGAAAAACAAATATTGTTTTTTGATTTGTCATTTGTATTCAACATCTTACTTTATACTAAAATTCTTCATTACATATAACAGTATCGTAAAGTATCATATGTCCTAATCACCGACAACCGAATTTTACGTTAATTTAAAAGTTTGTTTTGTCACAAAAATCAGAAAGAAAATTTAATTTAAATTTTAACTCGCAACTTTCCAGAGTAAAGGACAGACTGAGGGATAAAATATAATGTCCTATAAGTCCTATATTTTCTTTGAAATACGCCATTCTAAAAAGTTAAACCCACAAAAACGCTTTTCGTGTATCGCAACATATTTTATATTCTGCAATATTTAACGTGAACATTTTATATGATCTTTAGGTGCATCAAGAAAGCAGTGATGGTCCTGTGGCCGGCTCGCTGACAGACTACATATCTGGAGTGTTAGGGACAGAACTAGTCTATTTAGTAAAGCCATATTTTCCAGCGTTTCCGAACATAAAGAATACAACAATACTAGGTAATAACTCTTATTTTTTTATCTTAAAAGAAGTCGACATTTTCTGTATGTTGTTAAGATATAAAAATTAAGATATAGGTAAAGCTATTGATAAGATTTGTAATTCTTTTCTTCGTCGTAAAGCTACTTAGGGATATCTACCAAGTAACATGGTGTTGCTATGCCATATACTCGTTTAAATACATGGCTACAAGAGCGACAACACCTCAATTACCTTTAGCGGTGAACGAAACCTGCGCAGAAGACAAAAGTAAGGTATCGAGGTAGCGGTCGGGTGCGCGACCGTTGATTGGTTGTCCCAGTCGTGTTGTCTTTCTCGTACCAACTAACGCGATTCTACCGATGCGCAGCTATTCTCGTCAATCGCTAAACATTCGTAACGGTTACTATACATAGATAATATAATCTTTCTTTGCTTTCATATCCCAGACTGGAGTTTGCCATTTTACTTTTTTTGCACATAAAATCTACCCTATCGAATACGTGAAACAATACTTGGAAGGACTCAGTTTTTTTATTTGAATTAATAGCCTATTAGATCTTTATAAAAAACATGATAAGTTGTTAAATTATTTTCAAGAGCACGTGGATATATTGTTATTTATCGTGGAATATAGATATACTCTTGAACAATAAAAACATTATCGTATAAGCGATTTAGATAGCCGAGTAGTATTGAGTTTTTATTCATAATAGAAATAATGATATATCTTATTCGCACTAATCGTTGTAAAACACGTGTTTATTAACGAAAATAAGTACCTAATAAATTTGTTTCAGAATCCTATGTGAAGAAAACCCTAACAGCCATATTAAGTCTAGTAAGAGGTTGGCGAAGCAGCACCAAGCAGAACACGCTTTCATTTTTTGGACGAGACGTAGAGTTTTAATTAAATTGTAAATTTTTGTGATTTATTGTTTTTTTTTTAAATCTATTATAGTCATAATTTTTTTGGTAAAATGGCAGTGCTGCGTTACCATAATTTTGTCAATGCCTATTTGTGAGTAGATAAAAGTTTCAGGGTCAATGTTTAGTTGTGGCAATCAGCAACACGTGCTTCCAAAACCACAGCGAAACATATCGATGTTTCGATCGATCGAATCGATCGCGATTTCGAGATTAAAAATTAAAAAAAAATGAAGCTGAACTATAGACTTATGCAGGTACGTCAAAAACTTTTGTTCACAGTTAAAATGACTAACTTTACGTTCAGTGTTCATTTGTCATAATATACGTATGTTCGTTGTGATCGTACTCATGATGCCTTTCCTGTGTTAAATATATGATATAAAATTTAAAGACAAATGGGAACATAAAACCTGTGATGAGTTCTTTATAAAAATTGTGCAACGCGATTCACAATGTAAGCAATGTTTGCACTACCTACCTATTAATCAGATTTAAATATTATATCGACAGTGTGTGACATGTTAATACATTGTACATACACAATAAATGTAGATTTCATTGTTATTATCCGAGATTATTGAACAGCCATGCATTCAGGTGTTAATCATGACATTGATTTAAGGGCTTTTTTAATCTCATAGACATCATTTAAAACTTATTTTATATTCAGATCTAAAATACGTTTTGCCTTACAAAATTTTGATTTTAAATCTGTCCCTTATATGTACTTTTATATCGATACCACAGGACGCTCAGCACAGCGCCATCTAGTCCCACTCTAAGCGAAGCTTGTGTTACGGCAAGTTGGCAACTAGATAACGGATAAATTTTCATATAAATACTTTTCTTCTTTTCATCGCAACCCCAGACTCCTAAAAGATAAGAACTCATAACCCCTTGGTGTAAAAGGTAGTTGTGTTACCACAGCAGTAAGCGGTCGTTATTTTGTGGTACTAATAATCCATGTTCTGATTAATAGAATGAAATATTTATTTTTTAGGTAGAACTTTGTATGCATTAAATGAAATTGAAAAAAAATAACAACAAAAACATTTCAAACATCTTTATTTTATGTAACCGGATCATCTTTAAAGTACATTTTGACAAATTTAATGTAGTGGTTTAAGCATGACAGTACGCAAGTAGGTATCATAGGCCACACTTTTAAATAAGGTTATGATAAATACCTATACAAAATGAGCAAATATAATACACTATTTACAATGGCGAGGATATTTGCTAAACTTATTTTAATATTTAGCTAATATCATCTCGCCCCTCGAACAGTTGCATTTTTCCTTATAATTGACTCTATATCAATGTGCCAAATACTAGACAAATCATTGAGGGATTTCAATAAGGCATTTTGTTTCTCATTGTTCATTTTGAGATCACTGATGTGTAAAAGGCTTATGTAAAAAGACACTGTGTTGAGATCCTGCAGTCTTTTGAGTAACAAATCTTTCAGCTCATGAATGTTAGTCTGACGCCAATATTTTAAGTTTCTGCCGATCAATATTACGACATGCTCCTTGATGTCCTTAAGACAGGCTCTCTTTTCGATGATTGCCTGAAAACATATCCTAAATAAGAACCATAGAGTACATATTAAAATCCTACCATACATAAAAATGAACTACACAAAAAAACAGAGTAAATGTGGAAGGAATAAAATGATTCATTTCGTAAATATAAAATGCATTTTAATTATCAAATAGGTAATAACATTAATAACATAAGTACAAATTATACTAAGGATTAGTTAATTTATGTATTATATATTTGAAGATTAAACATCGCTATCTAAATCTTAAAAATGTTACTGACAATTATGTATTCAAAAATTTTGATCGACCTACGCAAGTTTATAATCCACACGATAACAATATATAAATTATAATAAGCTAACCAATACTGACGTTTTCAGTCGTATCAATATCGATTTACAACTAGTTAGTAACCGTATTATCAGTTAAGAAAATGAGAGATAGCATCGAAAATATACTCTTACTGGCTGTTGCCCGCGACTCCATCCGCGTGGACTTTTATATAAACTTAGACCCCCCCCCCCCTTTTAACCCGTTTTTTGGTGATAGAGTGTGGCCTATTTCCTTTTTCAGGCTCTAGACCATCTGTGTACCAAGTTTCCTTCTGATCGGGTCAGACAGAGTTATTTTTGTATTTATAATATTAGTATGGATAACGATAGAAAAAGGATATGGCTCGAGAGATAAACTTGAATCAAACAAAGTACTACTTACAAGTAAATAAGGTAGGTAAATATTTTTCACTTGTACTATTAAAGATAATGCTATCTTTATTAGATCAAAATCGAACCGTTTCATATATTTTGATGGTCAATGATATAGCTATTTAAAAATTAAACTTTACAAAAATTTATAAACGGCATTAAATTGAATACCACTCGTTTAGTTGTAACTATTTGTTTGAACTTGTGTTTTAGATAATCAATATTATTATATCTACAAAATGTAATTTAATGGCAAAAGGAATTTAGACCTTTTTTTACGGTTTAATCGATTCAGCGATTTAGGGGTTGATTAAAAAAAAAGTAGCCTATGTCCTTCCCCAGGCTCTAGATCATCTGTGTACCAAATTTCGTTCTAATCGGTTCAGTAGTTTTAGTGCGATGGAAAGACAGACAGACAGAGTTACTTTCGCATTTATATTATTAGTTTGGATGGAAGTATGTATTACGACGGTGACAAGAAACAAATTAAGATATCAAATGAAATTTAATAATAGTTGTCTAAGATTTGAACGGTTACGTTATTGATTTGTCTTTATTCAAATATTTTAATACACTAGAGATCGTTAGTAAGTTTACTTTCCATTTTCCAAAATTCACGTTGTGAAAATTGATAAAGTAAAACAAAACAAGGCAGATCACGTCTTGTTAGTTCGTTAGGTATAGCTTAATCCCTACTAATATTATAAAAGCGAAAGTAATTCTGTCTGTCTGTCTATTATCTGCACACTAAAACTACTGATCCGATTGTACATAAATTTGGTACACAGATGGTCTAGATCCTAGAGCCTGAGATAAACATAGGCTACTTTTTAACTGAAAAAAAAAAGAGTTGTAAGGGTTAAACACCCCACCTTAAGGTAAAAGTTTATATGTACGTCCATGCGGACGGAGTCACGGGCAACAGCTGAACCGATTTACATCAAACATTAAAAACAAAAAAAACCGCATTAAAATCGGATCATCCGTTTGGGACCTGCGTTGGCTCAGAGAGACAAACTAAATTAACTAAATAACAAGAGAAATAATTAAACAATGGCAATTTTCCAATTAATTTCATTATTTGATTTTAATTTGATTATTATATGACAAAGTACCAGGAAATAATAATATGAGGAGTTATCTTTAAAATTTAACGAAGCGTGAACACAACGTGAATTATGATAATGATTAATACATAAGTAAATTTATACCTAGTACTCTATGATAATATCTCTAAATACATTGTCAATGATATGATAGATATTAGATAACTTTATGAACGTGCTCAACCTTTTTTTTTTGTTTTTCATTCTATATTTTCGTGATAGAATCAAAGATACTTTATGATAATATATAGAAAATAGATTCACCTATATTTATAATTGCTAGTGATTTAGTTTCGAAATCGAAACCACCTTATTAAGTGTACCTACGGGTATAAGTTTATTTAGTTAGGTACGTGGTACGATTAATCTTTATTAAAATAATTTAAGGCTGAATTTGTTTCTACAATTTGTTGCAAAAATGTTGAAAAAAGGGGAAAATTATTCACATTTGTGGACTTCCCTAACGTGCGCCACGTAAACAACTAATGAAATTTGGTACACAGATGGTCTAGAGCCTGAGAAAAGAAGCTACTTTTTAACTGAAACAAAAGGGTTACAAGAGGTTCAAAGTTGTTTTATATAAGTCCACGCGAACAGAGTCGCGGGCAACTGCTAGTTATACGTAGGTGAGTCGTACCGTGGCGCGGCGGCACAGCTCGAGGCGCACGCGCAGGTGCAGCGGCGGGCCCAGCGCGCGCAGCGCCAGCGCCACCAGCGCGCCGCCCGACACGCGCGCCGCGCCCGCCAGCGCGCGGCTCTCCGCCTCGCCGCCGCTGTCCCCCACACAGGGCACACACGTTATACACACGTTACAAACATAACAAAAAAAGTCTTGCAAATTCGTAGACATTGGCTTCTTGTGTATTTAAAACTCGTTAAGCTTCTACTTTTAGATTCCTAAAAGTTAATTTATCTAATATTCTTAAAAATTATTTAACCGTATCCCGCTGTCCCTTATTCAGTCGATAAAATGTGATTTATAAAAGATGACCATAAAACCTCTGACCTTAGCGTAACAAATGTAAAATCAAATTTGATGATGAATTATACGTACCCATTGGGCGGGAAGACTAGCAAAGTGGGGTACACAGTGGCGGTGTAGTGCCAGGGCAGGTCGTGGCGCAGCGCGTCGAGGCGCGCCGGCTGCGCGCGCACGCCGCACGCGCTCAGGATGCGCGCCGCCTCCGCCAGCGCGCGCGTCGTGTGCGCGCCGCACGCGCCGCCGCACACGCCCACTAGCGTTACCTATACATTTATTCATTTATATTTAGGGACAATAAGTTGTCTGAGGTTAACTGAAAAGTTATTAATGAAAAAATAGAAATGGTGTTTCCGATTGAATGGAAGCGAGCCGAAATAAACTATCCGCATATATAAAGTCTTCAGGAGGCTATAAGAATAAAAAGCAACCTGCAAAACTCATTATAACATCAAGAATGAATTATCCATACCAAAAATATAAGACATACCAAGGAAAATTACAATTATGTCGATAAATATTATCATCGGAAAATTACTGACAATTTCGGCATTTTATGAAAAAAATGTACTTTAAATTAAATTTAATTTTAATGATATCGTAATAATTAGACTGTAATTGGATTAGAGACAAAAATCTTAAGTCAATGACGAAAATTGTGAAAGAAATATTTAATGGGCGATAGCTATATTCTATTGATTGTCAAATAGTTTGTGTGTAGGTAGAAATATTATAATGTTAAGGGGAGCAATGTTAGTAGTGCATCTATGGAACTGTGCCATTACCGACTAAAAACAAAGGTCTATAGTACGAGTCATTTATGTTGAGCGATTGAAGAAAATAGCTGCGCATCGGTAGAATCGCGCTCGTAATTAACGTATTGGTGCGAGAAAGACAACACGACTGGGACAACCAATCAACGCTCGCGCACTTGACGATCACGCGCCCCGCGCGCCGCGCCGCTACCTCGATACCTTATTTTTGACTTCTGCGCAGGTTTCGTTCAGCGCTAAAGATTCGTGACACGTACTATACCTACCTATATAAAACCTACTATATAAAAAACATTTTATGCTATTTTAAATAGACTTAATATTCTATCTAAACATAATCTATATCGTAAATAAGTAGCAATCCTAAGTAGCTCGTAATTTTTAATCAATAAAAATATACGCGATATAGTGGCGCCGCGCGGTCTTTCGCGTATCTGGCGCGTGCGAAATATTACATCATGACTTGCATGATTTAATGAACGGGCGTCATTGGGAATAACAATATTGCGAGCATATTTTTATCATCACGTTTTATATTTAAATAGATAGGAACGTGAATGTATAAGAATGGACTGTGTATTGTCCGAGTCTAAATTTTTTTTTAAACTCTTACCTCTCTACATAAATACCATATATTTATTTGGTATTTCCACATGCCTAGTATGTGAACTTACCGACTGTTGGAAAATAAATGTTTTTTTAACGCAGGTTGTGTTCATCATTATCAAGTTAATCGTGCACGCGCTTATACCAATAGAATTATTCTATCGTATATAATTTATTGATTGTATTAGTATGTGTGTAACTTAATTGGCGCTTTCGAATATTAGAATTTCAGAATATGAGTGAAGAATCCTCAATAAGTATAACATGTGTTTTTACAAGGTGTCTTTTCGAAACTTTGGAACGAAATGCCTTATCGCGCTTTGCGAAAGTGAATTTTTCTGTCTGTCTCTCAAAACATTCCAGTTATTTTCGATTCGTCTTTCTACAAAATAAAAAAAAATCGAGACTTCGTCTTATCCGGGTGTACCTTGCCATCTCTCAAGTTTATTGGTCTCGTTTTGACCCCTCGCGAAATTAACCCTACATTCGAGTGGTATGATTCACTCTGATTAATCCATGCTGATACAGACACATTTAATTAACAGTAATTGAATGATAATGTATCGTCAAACTTTGTCTGTATTTGTATTACGCGTTTTTCAATAGCACGTAGGGAATGAATCATAAGCAAACAAATTAAATCAAATGCAAATTTTGATAAATCCAAGATAAAATCTACATACTATTATCTTCTACTATTTTTATTTTTTGTATCATTCTTTACCTACCTTAAAAAATGATTGTTATCGTTATGCCCAACGAAATGGGAACGGGTCCGCTAGTATATAATAAATTTAGGTAATAAACAATACAAAAATTATGTTAATGTTTATTAGTTTTTCTCATAAAATGGTATAAACGTTTAATAGAGTAGCCTATATTTATCTTATAGCTTAAGACTACCTATAAGTATAACGAATTTTATAAGAATCTGTTTAGTACTTTTGGAGCCTATTCGATTCCAACAAAAAATCAAGTCTATTAAATAGATTGGAAGTATTTAGATGAAATAATGTAGTAAGTAATATGCAAAATATATAAAACGTAAAACATTTTGTATTGAGGTAAAGTTCATTTATATATATTAGTATCTATTGTTGCGAGATAAGATTACATTATCCATGATCTTTGTGTGACAAATTTGTTTAAATTAGTTCCAATTGCTTTTTGTCATTTCTTTTATTACCATTTGTATATTTTATTTTATTACTAGCTGTTGCCCGCGAGTCATCGCGAATTTCATATAAACATTGACACCCTCCCTCTTTCCCTCCCTTATAACCCTCTTTTCGAGTTAAAAAGCAGCCTATGTTTATAATATTAGTATGGCTAGTTTGGTAAAATTCAAAAGCGTAATTACAAAAAGGAGTATATCAGTCCACCCAAGCAATCGGTTATTCATACCAACCATAAAGATTTCAAGTTCCTATATTTTTTCAAAAGGAACCAAAAATCTTAATGTACATTAATTTTAGAGTAGGTAAATTAAGTAAGAAACCTTATCCTGCAAACAATTCTATATACCTATGCATTATTAAGGCGCAGTTGATTATCTCATTCGAAATCGATTAAAAGAGTGCTTATCATAATTGTGGTGCGTTATCGATCTTTTTATCAAACGCTTAAGTGTCAAAAATTACCTATCCTTAATCTTGAATAACTAATTACTTATTCCGATTGATGAATCTTATAAAAATAATTACTTTTCAAGTTGTGGCAAGGTTAACATATAGAAAGTGGAATATATTATAATTATTCATTCATGTTCTATGAGGACCTCTGAGATATAGAGTTGCTGTATTTTTTTTTCAAAAGAAAAACTGTTTGGTGGGCTTTTGGTCATATAGTTAAGCCTGGTCGGTTTAAATATCACAATAGTAAACGTAATGCATTCCTGTCATTGTAACATAAAAAAGCATATATACGATCGAATTGAGAAACCTCCTCCTTTTTTTGAAGTAGGTTATTAACAAACTATGATAGGTAAGGACATGTACATACCACTCCAGGCGTCCTGACAGTTCTTCTAAACAAACGGGTGGTCAGGTCGATGACATTCACGTCATTATTGCCAGTATCATCATTATTGCCAGTATCGTCACCGTTCGATCCGAAATAGTGCGTGTGCTGTGCGTCCTCCACGTGCGTGCGCAGCGTACGCTTCAAGCTCTTTTGAGTGAAGTTATATATGAAATCTCGAACTGATTTCGCATTGTAATCCTCCGATAGGACGTATTGACTTTCATGCTGAAAAACAAGTTTTTGTTCGATTATCAACAATTCATTTTGTACAAAAGTACAGGTAAACAGTTTTACCATATGCAGAGGAGGTACCTTATAATAAAATACCTCAACTACATGGTATAGGTTGAAGTTAGTCAATTTTACTGCAAAATGCTCTCTCATCAATAAACAGTAAACACCCAATAACACTCAAAGAATTAAGTTCATAAGTCACACCAATAGAACATGTAGAATGTACATATTTTAAGGTAATTTTAAATTCCTTTTATTCCTATATTTTACTATATAACATACCTTACTATCCAAGATAATAACTGCAGTCATATCCTTTTTATTTTTCACATCAATACCGAGAGCTTCAGCAAAATGGTAATTTCTAATACTGTCTACTGCAATCATATACATCGAATAATTCGTAGAACAGCCCAATCCGTGTATGTGTGTCAAATTCCCATTCACTTTCGAAGGCATTACAGGTGGAGAAAATTTGTTCGCAAATTGAAACTTTTTGCACATATGTTTAACATTTTCTTGAATTAAATTCTCTGAGGACAATGGATCATCTTCCAAAGGCAGCATCGACATTTGAATCCTTAAAACGAACGACAGTTTAATTATATCTTGTTTTTGCCTTCATTCATAAATTAAAATCAGTTTACATAGTATAAAATACTGTTTAGTGTTCCATTTTAGAAACACAAACTAAATACTAATGATACAGGGTCTTCAATGAATTAGAAAAATGATAAATCTCCTTCAGTTTAGTCTTACCATACAAATATAACTAGAGTGAACCAGTAAATGAAATTAATATACTATGATATGATTTCTTTAATATTAAAATAAACTCAAGTACTTTAAGATGCCTTACTTACTCCTCCTTCTCTTCAGAATCTGTGTCTAAATCTTGTAACATTTGTTCTTCATATGATAAGCATTTTTCATAGTTCTCATAATAACTTTTCTCGGCTGGTAATGATGATAAACTACACTGTTGCAATGTATTCGGATTTGCCCAAACGTTTAAATTGTCATTAGCACTTTCTATCACTTTTGAAACTTCCAAACCATGCTTTAACATAAAATTAAAAGCACCGCTCCTTTGATTCTTCTTAGTTACATTATTCCAAGGGTATTTATTATTATTAGACACTATTTCTTTTTTATACTTAATGTTTAATTTTTTAATAGGTTTCTGGAATTTATAATCTTGACAAAAGTTTAGGAACTTCTTTTGTTGGTAGAGCAACCTTTGAATTTGTTGTAGTTTTATCAGTTCTGTTATCCATTGACTAGTTTGATTATTTTGACAGTTGTAATACTCCATTGCTACTTCACGCATCTAAAATGTAGGTATTTTTGCAATTATAATGTCTGGTTTGATAAATAACTTAACTCATAAACCAAGAAACGCTTTCGCTACTAGGCTAAAAGCTTACTAAAACTAGCTAATAGAAAATAAACAAAAATGGCAACAGGTTTTATATGTATGATATTATAAACAGAATAAGTTACTTATACAGTTGCTGGTAGATAGTTGAATATGAAAGATATCTTACAAGTGCATAGGATGGCAGTTGTTCATATAATGGGTTCATGGGCGTAAATAACATCAACATAGGGCTTCCATCAGCATATCTTTCAAAGTTGTATGCTTTTTTCCACATAGGTATTATTCTGGCAACTGGTTGAGCAAAATTCTCTAGTATCCATTGAACAAGAGATGTTTCATTCCATGTATGATGTTCTCCTTCTGATATATATTCCTGAACAAATAAACAAATAATTAACTCCACAAACTTTAGAATTAAGGGACACCATTGAAAAAAAATAATTGGTAAAAAGTTTGTCAGATATTATTGTACATCCAAAAATTTGTTATCTTGACTGGTATGCTACATTTCAATGTCATTTGTCTTACATTTGATAAGCCAAGGTCATCATTCTCATATGTCGATAATACTAAGAAATAAACTGCAAATTTATTATAATAATTTAAAAGAAAATTAATCATTTTCCATGATATTGTACTCTTAATGTTGTGACTGTTGCATAGGAATAGGAGTGATAAATCATAATAACATACCTTTGTTTCATTCCATAACATGAATCTTGCATTTGGAATGCTTTCAATGCCTAGATCGGTAGCTAGGTCTACAGAGGTAACAACGGCAAAACAAACTTCTCCTATAGTGTCAAATTCTCTTGTCTTTAAAGCTGTATTATACCATACATTATAATATTTTGAGGTATCTATTAGTGGAGTATATCCTACAGCAACTGCCTGGAATATAAATTCAATGTTATTATAAATGAAATAAGCCAATAATAATAATAATGCTTTGCTACATTATAATTATAAATGTCTTAACTTTTATTGATGTAAACTTGAAAAGCTTCTTTAAAAAACTGACATTATAATAATATTATACTTACATCACATATAGAGAGCAAATTGACTAAATCTTCAGTGGAAGAAACTCTTTCTAGTGGCTTTATAATAAGTTCCAAAAAATTAACCATGCTCTCAGCGTTGCGGGGACCTGAAACATTAATATGACACATTTATAATAACCAAATAGTTAAATATTATATTAATTGCAAGCCTTTGCAAATTTGACACAGTCTTATTTTGAGTGAGTTTTAACATTAATGAAAATAATATTAGTGCTATCAAGATCTGTTTAGTAAACTTTATAAATTCTTTCTTATAAATGCAGTTTTTTGGGTTCCTAACACTTGAGGTTTACTTGTTAAAATGTTAAGAATTATATCAAATATTTCAAGAAGCTACCATGCTGTAAGTATGATGACTGCTATGTTTTATACTGTATTCTATGGAATTTTATCATGTATATGATTGAGTATTACCTTTATATAAAATTCCTCTTGATGTAACAGTATACACCATAAGTATTGGCCATGATGGTATCTTATTGTGCTGCAATCTGCATTCACTACCAGGATTCCAACAGTTGATAGCACTAAAGTGTACCTGAAACACCAATAAACATAATTAATTGTATACATTAAAAATATCCTTGAGGAGCTGCACCCCAGGGTTTTACTCATGCAGTTCTCTTTCCTGGGGTAAAAAGTATTCTCACTTTTACATTTGTAATATCCTATCCTAGGATACATTCAGTATATACTTCGGAAGTTACAAATTATTTTTTAAATCCTAGCAATAATTTGAAATGCTTACCCTGTCACTTAGAACACTTGCAGCATTTTCGAACTCGCCCCTGACATATTGGGATTCTGCATCCCATGGTGCATAGTACATAACAAATGATACATCTTGCTTATTGATCAGAGCTAGTGCACTGCTTAACTGACCCTTATACCAATCTCTCACTAAGCCAGTGTTAAAAAATCTTACAGCTTGGGGAACCTTTGAGACTTTCGCTGGCCTGAAAATGTATTATTAAAAATTGTAAGAATATTTATGACTTAGATAAGGACTACAATATACAAGTTTACAAAAAAAACATTATCTATCATATTATGTTCAAACTTACGTGTTGTGCAGAGCTCCATAAGTGGTTAGAGCCAACGCAATACAAAATACTGCCTCCTTGATAAGCATATTTACAGTTAACTCTTTGTTATTGTTTGTTTTGGGTGATTGGGTATTTTCACGGGTTTCTGAATCATCGCTAGAAACACTATGTTCTTTTTTTAATGACGTGACCCGTGGAATATCTTCTTTATCCACCGATGGAAACATTACACGTCATTCATAAAGTTTATTTACGTGCGATCAAGTTGTAAGTGGCATACTAACATAACAATATTTAAATCAATTCTAGCATAACTGGCATGTTCACAAATCATAGTAGTAAAGGGTTTTAGCGCTCTTTGTTATCACATAATACTAAAATTAAATAAAAAGACAAGAATTGTTTGCTGTTGATTGTCTTTAATCGACGAGCGACATACGGACACGGTACTCTTGTGACTTGTCTTATCACGTTGACATTGACATTTCTATTCTGATTGCCATTTGCCATTTGCCATGTGACATACCAATTACCAATATCATACACCTATAAAACCTAGAATAAAGAAAGATGTAGGTAAAACATTCAACGTCGAACATTATTCCGTATTATGCGAAATAATGCTATAATTGAAAAACAAGGAATACCTAAGCATAATTAATTAAGTCTGTAATGGTTTGATTTTTATAATCTATACCTCTATACTCGTTAGGCTATGGTCAATTGTCTAATGTCTATGACTCTATAGTCTATACATATATTTGTGATTTGACGAGGAAGTTGTGTCATAATTTGCGTTTTAAGTTTATATTCAATGAATTTGTAATAAAGGTTTTATCAAAATAATTTTCATGCATGATATATATTTGTTATTTACATATATGAACTAAAATTCGTGATATGTGTACTAAGTTACGTGTTTAATGTGCATTTCGAGTCTGGTTCATAACAAGGTTGTATTTCATTTCTTACAAGTATGGAATCTCCACATCAATTAGATTCTGAATCTTTAGAATATTGGAAAAAACAAGCAAAATATTACGAACAAAAGTAAGTAATTCCAGGGTCAAGACTACAAATGTTCAATGTTGTTTTAAACAAGTTTCGATAAAAATTATTTATTTACCATAAACAGAGTCATCGATATACAACAAGAGTTGGATGAATACACAGAAAATTCTGCACAACTTGAGAAGGAATTGGAAGCATCATTAGGGCAAGTAGAAAAACAGAACAGAGATCTGGAACATCAAAACCAAAGGCTTAAAAATGAGATAGAAATACTCAGAGTATGTTAAATTGAATCATTTAAATTATTCTCCTTATATAATAATTATTTATAATGTTTATTTAAAAAAATAGAATATGTAATGCTAACTACTGTTTTTTGCAACTTATGGCTCAACTAGAGAGAAAGTTACATTTGAATGTCTAATGCAATAATTTGCACATAAAATTAAGCCTATTTTACATACATATATTTTTAGGGTAAATTAGAAAGAAGTCAACATGAAACAAATGCATTAGAAAATGAATTACAAAATTTAAAGAAGGATAAAGAAAAACAAGCAATATATGTAAGAGAGATTGAGCAGAAAAACGATGATTTAGAGAGGGGCCAAAGGTAAAAAAATATTTTTTTTTGAATTTATGTCAATTTTTAATCGTTATCAATATATAATAATATGTCTCAAATATTTTATACAGAGTAATATCAGAATCAGTAGCATGTATTGAAGCATTATTAAATCAAGCATATGAAAGGAACGCTGTTTTAGAAAGTGAAGTAGATGAAATTGAAAATCTCAGGGTTAAACTGCAACGGGCAAATGATGAAGCAAGAGGTAAATTCTTGGCATTATAAATTCTGATATAATTTTTAACCTTATAAGTGTTTTCTTTGTGTAAAAATAATTATATTTAATGAACAATTTTTTCTTTCTTTTCTACTCCTATATAAATAAAACAGTTAGATCCTATTATAATTCTATCCTAGTTTGTATATAAAGATTTGATTCAGAGCTTAATATTTAATTTATATTTTTAAAGATCTCAAACAAGAATTAAAGGTAATAGAAAAAATACCAGTTGTAAAGAAAGAAGATGGCGGAACAAATGAAAATGTGTGCAATGGTCATTCTGATACAACTAAAACACAAGTTGAAATTGAAACACAAACTTTAATAACATCTCCACAACGAAGTAAGTATAGCCATTCTTGGATTATTAATAAATATTCTCCAAAGAAATACATAAATTAAAAAAAGAAATTGGATAATTACAAATCATACAACTAACACTAGGCATCTAGTGGTTATGGTTGCATTTTAATAATAGCTGTTAAATTTAAATTTAGTTAATGTTGCATTTTTTATTAATAATACTTAATATTATTATGAATTGTATTTTTGTTGTTAGTTTATTACAAATAAAAAAGACACTTGAATTTGTTATAACATTATTTAATTATATTATTATATTGTTTTAATAGGAGAAATAAATGGAAATGCAATGACTCCATCTTCCCGTGTGACAGCTATAAATATAGTTGGGGATCTTCTACGGAGAGTTGGGGTAAGTATCTTTAATTCCAATATTGTTGTTAGATTACTTTATTGTATGTTTATAATTGTAGTATTATTGGCGTCTAGGTTTATCTTATTATCTGGCTTTGGTCTAGATTTGGTATATTTCTTTACATTAAAAGTGTAAGTGTTAGTTAATGGGTAGTTTTTGTGTACATTATACATCTATCTTGTATTAAGCTTTAGTATAATAAAATATACAGTCATATTTTTATTCAAAACATCAATGACTTTAAAGTTTAATGTCCTCTTTATTTTTTATATGGGGTGATTTATTATCAAAGCGATGCTATAATTACTGTTATGACAATAAAAATAACAAATGATTTTAAAGGAAGGTATGTAGTCTCATTGTAAAATGATAGCAAACACACACTTAAAGTTATTAAAAACAAGCTTTTTTATTTTCAGCTTTATCATTATATTTTTACAAAGATTTTATATGTCACAAAGTTTTTATGATTTAATTATATCTTATACCATAAGCAGTTAAGTAAGATACTACATATCTTAAAATTACTATGTTCAAGTGAAAATCAGTTTCAAATCAATGTTAATTTTTTATAAATTATTTATTTGTAAATTTTAATTATGACCATGATTCTTACTTATTGCTTTGTTTTATCCGCGTTTCTATAGAAACCGAATTTTAATATTGCAGTGTATTGATTTTATGTGTAAGAACACCACAACACAATTTGAATAAGTATGTTAATTCTATTTATTAGTAACGAAAGAGTAGAGTATATTAGGTATTCCCTCTATACAAGTTATGGTTTATTTTTTATATGTTTTGAACATTTAAAATCGTATTTATTTATGTATTATATGTATGTATTTACTTCAAACGAGTTTTATTTACAATATTTTCATTTTATTATGGGTGTGTATTAAATAAGGAATCTCGTTTATTTAAATAAACATATATCTGCACATTATGCGGAAAATCCCTATTTATGAACATCTTTAATTAAATAAATGTGCTGTCTTCACCAAGTACATTATTCACTAACACTATGTATGTATTGTAAATAGTTTTGTAAGCTTCAGTAAGAGCTACGTTTTTATTTGCATGGTTGTGTATATTGTAGTGCATGGTATTTATTGCTTGCAGCTTGAAAGATTTCTTTGCCGCGAATGTGGTAAGGTGAAATGTTCGTGCGTCATCGAAGTCGCGCAATGCGACGCTCCACATGATAGTCTCGTTCATGGGAATACGGAATTAACCAAAGAAAACCAAGATGACGGCTTAAAGGATGAATCTATTGAATTTAGGAAACGCACAGAATTTGCGCGCCAGACATCAAAATCGGAAATTTTAAATCCATCCACACCCACAACAAAACAAAGATCGTCAGAGCAACCGTTCCAAAGATCTTTTCAAAATGAGAACGGCAAACTGCGGCGCTCGTTCATCGTCAGGTCTAGAGAGAGCTTAGAAAATTTTCTAAATTTAAGAAAAGTGCAGGAACCGGCCAAAGGGAAGAATTTGCGGCAACAACAGTTTTGATTTTTATTGTCTGTTGTAATAGAAAATTGTGTCATATAATATGACTTATATTATAATACACGGTTGTATTTCGTTTATATTTTTGTATTAAGTACGATGTACTGCCATACTAAACATATTACACGTATACGAGACTATTCCCGTATATATAGCTAACCGTAGGTGCTATGACGTTGTGATATCCAATGGAATTGACTTTTGTAGCGTGTACTATTATATATTTTTAATTTAAATGAAATGTGTATACCTATATGAAATATGGAATTTTATTATAAATGCGTGCCTCAAAATGGATAATGGTTATAAGGAATAAATGTAAATGTCGTATCGTAGGTTGTGGTAGCGCTAAATTGTTATTCGATAACTTCGTGTCTCGATGTATGCACCGGCTGGTGGAGGCTTTGTATAACTGCACATCTGTCATGTCACTTACTAATATTAACATAATTCATTTATTGTAATTTCTTCATTGTAGGCTATGGAATCAAAGTTAGCATCGTGTCGCGGTACAGTTAGACCTAAAGAACATTCACCAAACCCTACTTCGGAAGTGAATAAGGACTACAGGTGTGTACTCAAGAACTAAGACTTGCCGAATACAAAAAACACATTGCGACAGCTTTTATAGTATAAACTATAATTATAGATCGAATATTACGAACTAGCTTTTGTTTACTCAACCCTATATTATGTGATCGGAATCACATTTCCTAATATACTAATATCTGTGATGAAAAAAAAATTAAGATGAATTACGTAAACAGATTTTGGCCTACCCACCGTCATTGACAAAGCAACCATGCCACACGGATATAGCTTTGCTTAGCAATGTTTTGTCCTTATGAAAAAAAAACAAACATTTCCCACATATGGCGAGTCGTTAAAGAAACATACAAACATTAAAAAATGGGTATTGAAATAAAATTATCAATTTCTTACAGTTAACAGCATAAGTAACATTATAATATATTATTTGTATAAATATGATATACTATTTTTTCTATTGGAGAATTTATGTAAATAATAATATGTATGAAGTGTTAGAACTAAAAGATCTTTTAGTCTACATTTTTTTATTTCAACATAAAACTGATGTATAGTACTGTTTAGCTTCAGTTTAATAGAAACAGAGTCAAGATTCATTTTTGTCTGTGTAGGTTAAAGCCAGTCTTCAAAATTGCTAATTGTATTGTCTGTGTGACTAACAGTGTGAATATTTCTTGTTTGGGAAGCATCAATTTCAGCTTAGTCTCGTTTTAAAATCATTAACATTCTTTCAACGTTTTATATTTATACATTCGTACACAACGACGAATCATTTAATATTAAATTAAAATTTATTAACATTTGCATGCAATAATATTTGTCGGTTAAGTTACTAATTGTACCTTTATGTTAAAGTCTTGCCTTAATTATTCTTTTAACAATATCATCTATTAAAGTTCATCATATATTAAAGTAAGATAGTTCTTTTTTACCAATTATAATATGGTAACTCAAGATAATTTGAATTATTGTAGTGTGATATCTGAATACATTTATGAAACGAAGAATATAATAAAATTTTATTGTATTTCATTATTCATATTATTTCTATAACACTGTTACTAAAATATTTTCAAAAATATAGTCAAATAGATACTTTGTTAAAATAACATGCCAGGTTTTATTGAACTCAAAAGTATTAAAAGTACATATAATTATTTGTGATGAGATAATAATAACCAGTTTTTAATCAAATGCCTGAATAGTTTTGTATATTACTCGAGTTAGTAGATATATTATATCCTCTAAGATTATCGTAAATCCTGGAATCATTTTTGTACTGTTGAAGATTAGTTTCCCAAAATTCCTTAATAAGAACCGTTTTAAAAGGCGTTTTCACCATAGACATAATATACTGTTTCATAAAAATATATGTCACGATGTGATACGTTAAAACTTAAAATGCAAACGCACTGTGAGTTCATAACACATTGTGATTATTATGAAATATGTAGCTCCATTTCGCATAATTATTTTGTATGGGAGCAATTTGAATGAGTAAGCCATAATTATTTGTTTGTTTTGTACCAAAATATGCAGTTTGTGGCGAAAGATAATCCTTATTCACAAGCATTTATATTAACGTGTGGTGACAACACAATATTTTTGTGCGGAAATAATATCATCTAAATAAAATAAGTCAATGCAGATAATGTTTTTTATTTATATTCATGTATGAGCAATTTCATTAGTAAAAAATAAACTTTATAATTTCATTTTGATGGAAGTATTTTTTAAAAATATTTTAAAGTTTTGAATATTGGTATGAATTCTAGTGTTTATATAAAAAAGGATATGTATAACATTTACCTATATTAAATTATTTGTTTTCCAGTAAATACACTGGAAACAATATTTTTCCAGTCTATATACTTGGGCATTTCAATAGTGGGCTTAAAATTTTTCATTACCTCTCCTAAGGGTTTATTAAGTAATCTTATTTTAAGAATAAGGTGGGATAATTCATTTCCTTCTTCCTCCTCGATTAAAATATTGCCTGCAAATAGCACAATACTGTTTATCATATTCATGTGTATGCCAGTAAACAGAGTTATAACTAATAAATTCTGGTCTTTTTAAAGTTTGTTAGACTTGTAGAGAGAAATATTTCAGTTTTTGATTTATGATAAGGATAAAAAATTACCTGCTAGCTTTGGTGATCTTGTTATCCACAGACTAATAGCATATAGTGGTAATGTTTGTACTAGGTGAATAAATCTTGCTAGAATATACTGGACTAATAGAGACAGAACTCGAAACTAAAAAAAAACATTATATTAATTGAAATTCAGTCATATAATGGTAATACCAAGAAGATTCTGCATTATAAGGCCATAATAAATAAATTGGATTATTAAACATTAGAATGGAAGTATTGGTTTCCATAAAATTAACTATATTGTTTGTTTTGTTGGTATGCAATTTAAAATAAAATAAAAGGAATGTTTTTAACAGCTATAACCACAGGGCGAAGCTAGTAATGATTCAACTTACCATTGTGAAAACAATATAGTACATAACAGTTGTAGGAAGGAGAAGCAGCAGTATTGTAAATGCAACTGTTCCTACAAACAACTCTTGATTGGTGTATTCACAGGAGTCTATACTACATCTTAGTGGGTTATATTTTCTTCCCACAAATAATCGTAACAAAGCTATTAAACCAGATATTTGGATGTTGAACAATCTGAAAAAGATATCATTTCAGTTAACATTAATTATTAATAACAAGATGTTGTCTATAGATTCATATTATTAATACAATGTGTTACAGAACAAGAGTCCGAAAACCTCTTACTATAAACCGTTAGTAGATCCTTATTTTGCTATGACCTGCAGGGTCGACTAACCGTATATGAGTTGCCAGCATTTGTGAATTTCCGTACATTTTTAAATAGAAACAAAATCTTTAAGTTTATTGCAAAATAATTTTTAGATAAAGATATTTTATTGTATTTTATCAGAAAAGTTTTTGAGACAGAGACAGTTTAATATAGACACTGTATTATACATAGAAAAATAAAAAATAAGATATATCTTTATCTATGTGGAATCACTACATTACGTTATGTTACATTTGTGATATCAAGTTTATATATCTTAATAATTAATATTACCTTGCAGCATAAACATATATACAGTATGAATGGAAG
>JADANM010006710.1:5410765-5436448 GCA_026213755.1 Eurema hecabe
ATAAAACAACAAAATTCAAAAGTTGAGATAAAATAATTTACTTACATCTACTATATAAAATTTATATACACATACAAGTTATAACTTATATATAAAATACTACAATGTCAAGAATACATTTCATATTATTTTATTTCGAATTTTTACTTAAAAATAGACTAGTCTTTATAATAATACCTATAATAGCTGTAGGTAAAAATTTGGTTACGCTATTAGCTTAAGAACTAAGAAGTAACTGTATTAATATGGGCTTGGGACTACGTATAAAGAATGGTTTAAGGAATAAGTTCTGAAATTGTCTATCTTTTTTAAGCCTACCCCAGTATTTTTAAAAACAATGAAGATAGCTTTTGGTAATATGGTTATTATGAGATCAGCCCACGAATAGGCTTCAGTTTGTACGGGGTTTATAATAAGGGTAGGTATATCAAAAAACTTATATTTTAGTTTATTAGTCTAGCTTAACAGAATTTGTACTTATTTATCTTGGATAACTTATTATATTTGCATAAACTGGTAGTTTCTCTGTGTCAATTTTTGATAACGCCATATTATTCAGATCATGATTACGTTTTCAATAATTTAGTATAATTGTTTTTCAAATTGATAAAAAAATTAGATTATACCAGTAATAACTGCCTTGCTAAATGTAATGTTAAATAATTATTATTATCTATTCTATTATTCATTATAACTCTGTGGTAAGTTCGTCTTGAGGCCGCCTTGTCATCTCAAACAGTTCGTCTTCTAGCCAGACGCTTTCCCGCCGAACGATAGGTCTTCTCTCCCATGGGTTGGAGAGGACGATAGATTCACTTTCTATCTGCGAGTAGCTGGGTGGCCTGCCAGGTTCCCACTCGCATTGGTTATCTATATCCTTATCTAATATATGAGTATCGTAGGTGGGCGAGTAGGATGGAGGCTTGAAGGTAGAGAACGATTGCGTCGTGTCGGAGTCGGATCGTGGGGTCGGTGGGGAGGGCAATAAGTTGACGAGTGGCGCTTGTGGCTGCGTCTGCCCCAAACCGAGACGGCTGTAACGTTTTAGTATCCTGAAAAATACAAAAAATCCATTTAAGTTCTTGTAACTTCTATACATCCTTCTTTTTTACCATTGCTTAAGTGAGAAATTGTTTAAATTCGTTATTTTTTTAAGATTTAAGTATCTGTTACTATTAAAACAACTTTTTTAATTTTTCCCGATTTAAAGTGTTCGCAATGCAAACTAAGACATTTTCACATGTTTTGCATTTTCTATCAAATCTAGTATTACTAAACGATAGATACATATACTTCGTACATTTATATGCTTAGAAATGACCTTTATTAAGGATGAGATTTAAAAAAATATGAAGATAAATACCGATCAGCCCAGCTGGCAAGCCTTGGCCATTCATCGGGCACGACGGGAACTTGCTGTTTGTTCAACAGTATCAATAGCTTTGCCAGGTCACTCAATACGCAGCTGTAAATAAAAAGCCTGTTAGTATTGCCACAGTCAGGCGACTTGCGTAAAATATGATAATAAATAAAAGAAGTAATATATGAGCAATTCGTAAGATTTTCTTTAAAAGGGGACATAAATAAGAATATCTAGCTTGTTTCCAGAGGATACAATTTGTTTAAATTTAATTTTAATTTATACGATATTCATGTTGTCCTTATGTCTGTTTCACGGTGCGATCCTTTTTTTATCAAGTTGCAATTTGTGGCAAATACTTAAGTTAACGTTTTTTTTTATATAATAAAAAAAACGTAACGTAACGTAAACGTGCTTTCGATTAAATTATATGACAGTGTGTACATTTTTATACGAATTTATTTTTTACAATACTTTTGGCTGTTTTTTTTATTATTTAAAGAATTGATTTAACTGCACCATGTATCCTTCAAAAGAATGTGTAGTAACCAAGAAAATAGCTTAACTATCAAGTTTGATGTTAATATACCATTTTTAGCCGTTACTTATAAATTTATGTAGGCAACTATAAAGGTCGTAGAAAATTTCATTTTTCCTCGAAAGATGAGTTGTATAATTGTATAAAACTACCTGTATGCCATTGCAGCATCGTTGTTACCCAGCTGATAAAGCTCCCGAACTTGGTGCCTCGTATGGTTCAGGATGGCTAGTAAAGTATACGCGTGGGGCTGAAAATAGAAAAAGTCCTTTAAAATACAAGTATAAATAATGCATATTTACATACCTAAATGTAAAGGAAAAATGAAAAATATTGAATATTTACTTAATAAGGTGGATATATAAAAAGTTAAAATTTTCGATGAAAATATCTCAGGACCGAGCCGATTTAAGAAATTTTTTCATCATGAGACAGTCACATTATTTGTGCTGTAAGCTACATTTTAAATAGGATTATTTAAAGCAGTTGTAGCTATATGTATATACATATTTTAAACTTAACAATTATTATCAATCACGGATACAAAGTCCTCGTGATCGCATCACTAAACTCATTTGCAAATCAAAACCGGTCTGCGGAGAGAGTGATTTTCTTTCATTGAAAGTGATATGATATCATGACTGAACGATCATACGTCATGTCCTTATGATATGTAATGTTTTTTACCGCATCTAAACTTTCGATGATTTATATAACGAAGTTTTTGCTCGCCTGGAGATAGTGTTTCTTTAGTTTGGACATTTAATTTCATTGTATTATTATATATAAATAATTATTATATAGTAGCCATAAAGTTATTAATATAATCTTTAGATATCTAGAGACCTAATTAATTCGAGCTGTAAGCTTAGCTAGATAGTAGCGGCACTGGTCTTGTACGTTATGGTCTATTCATATATAATTTAACGGGGCGTCACGAGATACCGAAAGCGCTTCGTTCTAATTATTTATGAAGCATGTTGGCGTAAACAAGCGCCTATTGTGCTGACTTTGATACTTATAACGATTATAGTGGTATAATGTCTCATTTACACCTCTGTTTATTGGCCATTGTTTTTCGCTACATGCGACGTGACGCCTGTTATTTTATGATAGATTAATTGGTCGAAGGAAGTACAGAAAAAGTTTAAAACACATTTGGATAATTTAATCTGTCTTCGTATACAAACAATTTATAATTCATTAGATTCAACAAGTTATACAAACAGTTCAATGCTAAGCTGGCGACGGCTTAAAGACTTAAAGACCATTATAATTACTGTTATGCAAATATAAGCATTACCTTACCTTCAAGGAAAAGCTTAAGTTTGCATACTGCGTGAATACTTACGCGTAAACAGTCCAGCTGTTTGTGGAACTCTCGGAGTTGTGCGTCGTCATCGTGGTGTGTCGGCAGCGGGTGCGCGTGCGGGCGCGGCTTGCGGCACCGCGCGTACGCGGCCGCAGCCGCTATCAGAATTATACACGCAGCTACACCGCACGCACCTCCAATTAGTATCTACGGAAGCAAATGTAAATCAAGAAAAGTCTTGAGTGCAATACACTGTGAACATTACAGTGTAGATGTAGATATTTGAAAGTAAAAGTTGCTAAGCGTTGAGCGTCGTGAACACCTCGTGCACGAACTCGTACCGATATTCAATAAACACCAAATAATTATTTTTTTTATCTATAATATTTAATTATCACTGTACGAGTATATGATTAGAAAAAGACTTGCATGTATTACTTTTGTAAAATCGATATTTATCTAAAATAAACAATTCTCTTAAAAAATGATTTATATTATATAAAAAATATCTATCATATTAACCGTCACCCCATTCATAAACGGGAAGGAGAACACTATAAATAAAGTGTTATGGGAATTCTGACCTGATGAACCTTTTAAGATTATAACTGCTAAAAGAGATCTGTAATAAAGTACAGCGCACTTGTACAGTACAGGATCTTTTCTTTAAGAGTCAATAAAATTGGTATGCACTTATAAGATAAAGTTAGTAAGTACGTTCACATAAGTATGTATAAGTAACATGAGATTAATTTGTTAACAAATGCTCTGTGTCAAGTGATTGTTTCCCATACAGCTCCCACATGAGACGAAAAAAGCTAATAACTCTATCATTGAATTGAAAATGAATGTTGCCTAGTGAAACATGTGCTCCAACAAAAAATGACATATTTCATAGTTCAGTACAGTTAGTAGACACTAGACGCAATACCATGTGTTGAATCTAAAAATAAAAGTCAGTTTTCATTTCGTCGCTTTACAGTAAGTAATCTTCAAACGTGCCGACTTAACATATGTTCATATAATGTTTACCCTTCTGTTTTCGATATTAAACCGTATTAAGTAAAACTAAAATCATATTTTGGGTGTTTCTACATTAAATGTCCTTAGAAAGAACTTTCACTTGTACATAGTTTTAATTAAATAAATTAACGTACGAAAAATACATACTCTTTTAAATAATCATAAAAAAATTAATAAATTCTAATGCTTTTAATCAGATTAAATCATACTTACGTCGCATGATTTAATCAAAGCGCTTTCGAGATGAGTTGTTTGCGCATAGGCGTTGTGAGTTGTGACCTATTTCCTGTCCGTAAATATCTGGTTTTATAGGTGTTATTCCCATATACGGCTTGTAATGTAAACAGCGTGCAGTATTGCTTTGTCAAAATAATATATATATATATATACAAAATATTTCTTTGGATAGCTATTGAAAGTAGACAGTCCCTGAGGTAAAAAATAAAAATGACTTATTAATATATTATTAATGCTATATAAGTAGGAACCTCGTTATACGAATGTCCCGGGTAGCACACGCGGCCCATGAGCTGGTCGTCATGAGCCCAGGACTCCCGGGTGCCAGAGGGACATTCGTGGGTACACGTGCCTCCGGGCCAGACCAGCAACCGGGCACATTTGATGCATCCATCCGCGGCGCAACGCACGCATTCTGAACCACATCCTGCAACACAAAGTTTTTATATCTCTATAAATGATCGCAACAATAAAGGTGTTTTAAACAGATACCTATTGATAACAAATTAATTTTAGAGGTGGTAGTTTATTTCTATAAAAAAAACTAATTACTTCATCGCTAAACACGTAGTTTATCATTTCGATTAGACTTTTTTTTATCTTTATTTTTTTAGATTAGACTTAAAACATTGCTGTTATTTAATGGTTCATTTTTATGTGAAGTATATTGATAGAGAGACTTATCTTTAACCTATTTTATTAATTTGAGTATTTACCTTAAGAAAGAGCATGAAAACATTAAACCACGTATCTATCTACATATTGACATTTCTATATTACGGTGGCATTAAGGTGCATTTCGAGTTAAATACCAACTAATGTATTCAGTGCTAAGCTAAAGCACGGCTCACGTTTGCTAGCCTATAGATATATCCACCACTTTGTAGATAAAGCCGGCTTTTGTTAAATGTTAAATTTCAGCGCGCCCACATTGACGTCACTCCCAGTAGAATTTAAATTCGCTACCATCTTCCAACAGTCCATTTGGCTTTAAAATATACCAATACTTAATTTAATTATTGAACTTAAGTTGGTTTAATTAATAAAATTGTTCACAATCTTGTACGTAATTTGTTAGAATATGACAAATTTTAGTTGTATCTAGAATATTGTCGGTAGCGCAGTGAATGCACACGGATGTGAAGTAGACGTCACTATACACTAGATAAACCTATGATTAACGCGAACAGCTTCTGGTGAG
This sequence comes from Eurema hecabe, assembly GCA_026213755.1. Taxonomy (NCBI): domain Eukaryota; kingdom Metazoa; phylum Arthropoda; class Insecta; order Lepidoptera; family Pieridae; genus Terias; species Terias hecabe. The sequence goes on from JADANM010006710.1 coordinate 5,416,437, forward strand.
ATAATGTATTGAATTATTAGATATTATGCAAGCAACTCAATTTCAATACTTTCTAAAGGGAAAGCGGGCGCTTTGCGATTAGTAGGTGCCAATTAACGGTACTGCTCAATCAAGTACACTGTTATTTTGTGTTTGACTAGAAATTTATTTATTTTCTTGAGATTGTTCATTCATTTTCATTATATTTACATGAGATATTTGATATACATTTGTAAATGACTTTCCATGCCTTGAAATGTTTATATATTTTTATTTACTTCTATTAACAGATTACAGTAAATTTAAATAAAAAATAAGTAGGTTAAGTCACGGTTCATCGTTGTAAACTATCCAATTTATTTGTAAGAAGACGTCGAAATTGCTGAATTAAAATAGCGACACAGTTTTTTGTCCAAAAATGTTCTAAGTCGTCAAAAATTCAAAAATGAGCCAGCGCGTGTTTGCTTAAAAATACTTTTTTATATACTAGCCGTGTTTCTTAGATTTGCTTGCATGTCCTAAACCAAATAGTTCAGCGTAATGTAGATAGTCCTTTAGCACTTCTTAATGCAGATATCATACACAAAGCGAATGGTTTCAGAACTTATCATTATATAATCGAAAAGAAGGCACTATGACGAAATGTTAAGTTCATAACAAACTACTGATTACAAACAACGTAAGTATTTGGAATGTAGCAGATGTTGATATAATATTTAGTCAGCTTAAAAATTGTGGCAAGGTTCCATCGTCAATCATTAATCTCTTAACAGTTGTACAAATACAAAATACGTCCGTGCATTTCAATACTGAGTAATAATATACATGATATTATTATGAACAAAATTCATACATTCCTGTTATGTTGCGGTATTAATTAATATCAGCTTTGTGTAGATGAAATTAATTACTTGAAGTATGGCGAATGCATTCATAAAATTAATAGACGGTATCGGAATGGAACGTGTTAAATATTCCCTCGGTTATCTTGTCTATTAACTGTTCTATATATGTTAGTTTATTTTAGAATAATGAATTTAAACGTGTTTTTCGTTTTTTTTATTAATCAAAATGTGGAATGCGTCACAAACGATTATAACTACGTTAGTAATTGCTATTTTTCCATTTTTTAAATAACGAATCAAGAAGTTTCGAAGCTTATCCATAACAAAGAAGCCTTTCCTCTTTTCTATACTTTATACAAAAAAGAAGGATTTGATGGTTTAAATTGAATAGGTTCCACAAGTCTATCTAGTGGATAGTTTCATGTAAAATTCAGAACAGATATTGTTTTCTATAGTGGATGAACAAGCTATCTTCATCCACTTTTAAGACAACTTATGTCGATTTGAAACATTGACTAAGCATAATATAGTTGACGTTTGAACAAGAACCTCCTCCATTAAAATTAATAGTCACGTCATTTTTTTCCTGGGAGTCCTGAATCAATTGGTCTGAAGATAAAGAATGGTGAGGTATGGAAACAACAAAACTCACGTGTGTCGTTAAGGGATGGAGGCGCGTCGGCCGGCCGGAGCTGCGCGCGCGCCGCGCCCGCCGTCACCAACAACACCAGCGCCACCACGTGGCTCATCGCATCGGGCCCATATTGATGCACCTGGGACAAAACATTGCTTTGTTATAAACTTTTCATCCTTCATTTTGATATCATATTTTTATGGTAATGGTGATTCATATTTTCTTTTCCTATCTAATATGAGATTTAATAAAATCTTATACTGGTAAATACAACCTATAAAATTCTGTTGTATAGGTTGAATTAGGGATTTGTATTGTATTAAGAGGACTAGGCTACAAGTCATCACTAAGATATAGATCATTATTAGACAGGATCACTTAAACCTTATCTTAGAACGATTCGCCCCATTTTCCAACATAAGAAAAGGATAACTTAAACTTAGAGAAGCAAAGCATTTAATACGATGAAATCCGACAAATATTGTTAATCAAAATATATTGCTAAAATCAAGAACAGGATTCGCAAAGATTACGTTTTCATAACAATACAAGCGTTAAGTGGGTCAGAACTCAAAGCTGATGTTCGGTGTCGGAATAACAGTAAAGACCGGTTTACAAATTAGTTGACATTGGCATTCGATGACGGCTACCAGCGAATTCTTTACGCGCCCACACATTTCGTTGAGTGCGCTATTGTAATAGTTAGTCAGTTAGATCTTTGGTAAAATATATGTTGCATTTTGCAAGCAAAGAGGTGCTTATGTGTTCTACGTCTGGACATGGCTATGTAGAGTGATCGCATTGGGTTACTTTAACCTGATTATAGATAGAGATATAAACCTATTTTTTGTAGAGCCAAAAAGAAGAACTTTTGTTTTGGATTAAAAAACCTATAAACTTAAAATACTTAAAAAGAGTAAACGTCATTTACAAAATCATTGTATTTCATTTTCATTTTCGTAGTTAAGGAAATGCAAGCGATGTTACGAATAACCACGTTGGGAATTTATAACTGTTTCTGTTTAAATTTTATATTGTGGCTTGGGGAAATTACTGCTAATATTATTATTTAAATTACATTTAAAATATTTTCAATCGTCATGATTTCTTTATAACTCACGCTTGTGTTTCATCCTGTTTACATCTAAACTAGAAACAAAATATAGTCGTTCTTTGGTGTAATGCTACATAATAATCCTGAATTTCACATACACTATTATTGTCTAAATAAGTAGGCAGTAACACAAGAAAAAGCGCCAAATATCACTATACTCGTAAATTTACAATATAGGATATATAAGTAGGCACTTATTACAAGATCTTGACTGCGAAGTTAATGTTCGTGTCCTCATTCTTTTTTCACGAATAGGAACGTGACTATACGTTTCGTGACATAATACAGCGATTACGAGTATGGCATTCAGGCATTAGAAAATCGTTTTGCATTGTCTTATAGACGTTTGCCGAGTAATAAAAATTCTTGGCAATTTCAAAAGGGCAAATCTACGTATACATAAAGATTTTCAATCTCATACTATAAATATATAATATACTTAACTTTCATAAGTCGAAATCATCGTCGACTTTAATATTTATTAGACTGAAATGTCGTCGTATTTGAACCATTTTTCGGATGCTATTTTCAGTACTTAGACTTTTTATTCTGTGTCATAGACTCTAGATTATAATAATAAACATAACAAACTCAGGACAACTCAGAACTAGTTTTGCGAGCATTCAAATCCTGGTAGGAACAGAAATTGCGGAAATGTTGTGGTCATTATGACGCACGTTTCTAAAAGTATAATATCATTGTTTTATTACTATATAACATAAACATTTCATATATTGAGAGTTGATGTTAAAAAAAAACAACGCTTTTCAGTTAGTCACGTAATCGAGATTTTGTTGGAAACTTTTAATTCAGTTAAAATTGTGACTTCAAAACCATTTAAGTTGCATCATATTTCATTAAGGTACAACTATTCGTATAATCGTTAGATATGTCTTAACAAATAAACTGATTAAATAAATATTTGCCTCATGTACTTTTTATTCCGAATACAATAAACAATATCGATCATGCTCAAAGGGATTTTCCGATAAAACTAGGTTATAGTCCGTGTAAGACATTAACCTAAATAAGGAAACCAGTAACACACGCAGCATTCCACAAAGATTGCGTTGACAAGAATTAGTTTAATTGTACTCAACTATTTTAATCATTGCGATCAACTCGACTCTGTTTTGCATAATTCATTCAAATACTATGTCCTAGTATAATAGAATGTCTCATTCGTGTTTGCTATTTTATGACTGTAATTTTATAGTCGTTTGCTTTGTTTGTTTAAATTTGAAAGCAATTGCAAATAAGTAAGTTTTAATGTATAAGCGGATCTAAAGAGACCTAGTATCGAATATCTTTTTTATAAAAGGAAAAAATAAGCAGATTATTAAGAGAGAGAAATGTGAACGCTTGCATTAATTAAATTAATAGATTTCTAAGTAAATTTGATTTATATAGGAAAATGAAATTATTGCGACCATTCCAATTTTCAAGTATATTTTATTGAATGATGCAATAAAATAATTAATGTTATCTATATGAACGATGGCAATAGCTTCAACGTCAGGGTGACCTCCTTGATGATCTTTATTAAGTCAGAATGTGGAAGGCTCGTCGAATATACAAGCAGGTCGAGTACTACTTAGATGGTGTAAGTATGCTAAGTCTCGAAACCCTTCAATAGCGCAAGCAGAAGTATTAGAAGAGTCGGTACGTACGATTGTCGTGCGCGTCGGTGAAAGTTGCTGCTGACGCACTTTGTTCACACAAACTAGTAATGCTCGTTTAGTTCATTTTCAATCATCTAGCCGTAGTGTGAATGGTTAGGCACGCTCTGCCGAGCCTCGTGTTACGGATATTTCATTGTTTATAAGATGACAAAAACATAAATCTTCTTAGATATGATTGAATAGTTTTTTCGCAAATGTATCGATTCGAACGTTTGTAACGTTGTTATTGCGAGAATAATGGCGAAATTGCAGTTGAGTGGGAAGTCATGTCAAAGTAGGTTTCATTTCCCTCGATTCTTCGATGACAACAATGGCATTGTTTACGAGGTGCACGTGTTAAGTTTAATGTTGTAAGAGAAATCAGCGGTCTCATGCCCCCTCAACCGGATATATTCCGGGGTTGGATGCGGGCTATAATTGTCGTCTTAATAGAGCGAACAAGAAGTTTTTCGTAAATAATTGAGTATTTACTAAGGATATGTTTATTTGAAGTTGAATATAACAGTTTGGGTGCTATATAAGGAGTTCTTATTGTTATTAGTATAAGATTTTTTTAAATTATCACAATTTTAGTCAAGGATATTGGTTTTGGTTATCATGTCATTCATATTATTCAATTCATCTGTAACAATTTTATAATATTCTTCTTGGACGGTTCGTAAAGCATCGTCGTCATCATCGATATCTTCGTCAAGATCAACATGTCTTGTGTCGTCTCCACGAATTTTCAGGCGGATTTCTTTGATTCGATTATCCAAAATATGTTCCCGTCTGGTTTGACGATCGTATATTTGATGAACAAGTTGTTTATCCTGACTGCCAGGGATAGTCATATTTTCTGAGAGCTGTAAAAGGTACAGACTTCCATGGGTATCTCCAACGGATATCGACCCTCCTCGAGGATGTGCTGTGACATGGGTAAGCCCGTGTTTAGAAACTTGCAATGTTGCCACTGGTTCGTGTTGTTTTCTTAGTATATCCCAATAATGAAACATACCACCCTCACATACTGCCATATAGCTTGAATATCTCAAAGGAGCCCAAGCAACATCAGTCACTTGATAACGGTAAGGTCGCGTAACTATTATAGGTGCCGTGCGGACCTCTTCACTCCAAATACGGACACTCCAATCGCCACAAGTTATAAACATGCGCAGTGTACATGGGCTACGGTGTACTGCTCTCACTGGCCCTGTATGAGCTGACCAATATGATGTCAATATTTCCGAATGACTTCTTCCCATGCGGTTGGCATTAATAACTAAACCAGATTCAGTTCCACTCAAAAACTTAGTAGCGTAACCGCGATCGAATTCTAGACTACTTATGCCTTCAGCGTTATTAAAACTTGGCTCTACGTTGTGCCCATGACGGACAGACATAAAAAGCTGATCAATTGGGTTGATGATGTTCCTTATATCCCACCATAAGCACTGTCCATCAGGCGAACTTGAAAAAAATTCAGTGTTTGTGCGTGAATGTCCGTACAGTAGTCCAGTTATAGGACCTCTATGGGAGTTATATATTGAGCTTTTAGAAATAGCATTCTTGCCCTCTCGAACATCGAACATAGTAATTGTCCCATTGTCGAGGCCTGTCAAAACAATTTCAGGAGAATCGGGCGAACATGCTATGCGCCAGCAACTACTTTCTGGGAAAAATTCATGTAGTGGTGATGTTTGTTTGTTAATGTCCCACATATAACAAACGGTTGGTGTTTTTGTATCCCGTTCGGGGCCGCAGATTTCATAGCTATATGAAGCTACAAGGCGTGTTTTTTTTTCATTGGTCCAAACAATAGATGAGACAGGTCGTTGAATAGGGTCCCTAAATATGTTAGCGACTTGTACTTTGTACTTTTCAACAGGGGCTTGTTGATGCAAATTAGTGAAATATGTTTGATACATGTCGATCGCATTGTTTTGATCAATGCAATGTTCGATTTGTGGTTTAAGGTTTAGAACTGCATGCACATAGCCATCTTCGTGTTGAACTCGTCGGCGGTGACGAGCTACATGATCTTCATTATACAGATGGACATCACGGGGCCAACCGCCTTCACTATGATTTATGCCTTGCTCGCGCATTACCAATTGTTTGGTGTTTGTGTCGTGCTCAGATTGCGGCATTGTTGCTTGTATTTCACGGTGCACAGGATTGCGAAGCATATACTGTTTCTGTTCTTCGATATTAGGATTAATAGAGTCTATTATGTGTGCAGGTACGTCTTGAAACAATGGTTGCCTACCAAAGTTTTTACGGAGTTTTGTGTATCCGTACGTTGACTTGACGTAACTTCTCATTTTGCAATTTACTTTTGAATAATATTTTGAAATATAATGCTCCTATTTTTCTTTGATTGAAACTAGTAGACTTTATGAAACAGTGAGGCCATGGCAGGTTTGTTAGTGACGAAACGTATAGCACCCATTTATTTAACATGTTTAACGAATAATATAAAATTTATAAAACTTGCATTTAACGAGACTAATTATGCAAATTTTGTAATTATAAAGTAGATTAATGATGTTGTATGAAACGCATAACGTAGTGTAACATCTGGTTGTTTTGCAAATGATTTCATAAGATTTTGTGGGTTATGTAAAGTAATAAATGATTAAATATCTACTTCCCAATTACTTTGTACATTTGCACAATATGATGATTGTGACCTACAAAACATTATTTTAATCTATTCAAGTTCCTTGGTGTTCATGAGATTTTATCAGGACATTAAAAAATTGTATATATTTACTTATAAGCTTTATATTAATAAATAATAATTATGTTTAACTTGTATATACTTTTTTACATTACAAACCTCCATACATAGGTTGATATTTTATTTTAAAAGTATAGAGTCCTTGATAGGTCTAAAGAAGTATGTTAGAAGTTGGAAGCATTACGGAAATCTCATATTAGGTAGGTACTACTAGCTGCTGCAAGCGACTCCGTCCGCGTGGACTTTCATATAATCTTTGACCCCCCTTTTAACCCTTTTTTCCAGTTAGAGTTAAAGTAGCCTATGTTTTTTTCTTAGAGTCTAGACCATCTGTGTACCAAATTTCATTCTAATCGGTTCAGTAGTTTTAGCGTGATGGAAAGACAGATAGACAGAGTTACTTTCGCATGTATAATATTAGTATGGATGTATAGATAAAACAGCTTGACAAAATATTAGAGCTGTATAATAAACGACATATCCTTTAAACGTTTCAACACTACTGCCAGTGGTCCAAGGCTAAAGAACGAATTCTCATTACAACTAAAATGTCTAACGAATAACGATATAATCTCATACGAAACAGAAATTTTAAAAATTCAAAAATCGTGCCAGTTCTTTTATTCCAGGAAATGTCGCAATAATTGTACACTTTACTTGTTATGTGGCTTGAATTATTATGCACTGTGAAATGTTATTACGAATACATTAGCATATGGCGGTAAGGCTTCGAAAGGCTTTGTTTCAGACTCGGCTATATATAAAATACATTTATATGTAGTTACCTACTATAAGAGTTATAAGACTATAAGACTGATTTATATGATTTTAAGTGGTATTGTTTAAAATAATAAGTTTTTTATATATAAAATACGTAGGTACGAGTAAACAATATATTATTATGAAATAATTCAAAAGTATGGAGATATTAAAAAGAGGCTGCGTAACAATAATAGGTAACTATTTTTAATTATTTTTAATAAAATATTTATTATGAAGAGGCAGTAGAATTAAAGGAATTATAAAATATATATAAAAAAGCCACAAGTTCAATAACATATCATTAAAAAAAAATATGAATGGTACTTTAATTTATTTAAAAATATATTTATAAACAACGAAAAGTTCAACTCCTTTAGGTGAAACAAATAAAAAAACAACTTACTGCAAATATTAAACGCAATCCAAGTCACTGAAACAACACTATACTGTTCACATATTCATTAAAACACTTCTCCGCACAACACTAGGCACGAAAATAATTTTAAATAATATTTTCATACACTATATGAGGAAATGTAAGTTATGGTGCGCGTGCGCACTGCGGGGCCGCCACGGCCGTTTCATCGGAGCCTGACGCGTGACTGGCACAAGTAGTAACAGCTTAGGCTATCGGTGGATACTCGATAGTACTTACGGACTGGTTTGTTCGTTCGAGTTCCTCATCTCACGCTGATCCACGATTACACTACTTTTCTATTGACGGCCGTGCCATTTCAACCCGCCCTTTTTTGGCTCCAATTCCTGCTAAAGCGTTGCAAGTTTGCACCAATACATCCAGTATGTGGGACGATGGAAATAGTTCTGCGCGAAACTCCGCTAGCAAGAATATGTTTCGTTCTTGGAATTCGATTTTTGCTGAATTGCAACATTAGCGGACCTTTATCGAATACTATAAACAATAGGTGTTTGGTATTACACTACCTATTGTTGTGGTAAGTAAGGTTAGGAAATTAATATTCATTTTTTAGTATGGTTAAAATTCTCTTTGTGAATTTTGATTAACAATCTGGGAAAACTGGTGGTGAATATGTTTTTTTTAATGACGTATTTTTAGGTATTAAAAAGTAAAAAATTCGAAGTATTAATTATCTTAAATGCAAATGTTAATTCCTAGATTAATATGTTATGTCATATCTTAATAAACAATAAAAATATGATAGTTTTAAAAGTTTTCAACTAACTTAACTTCGTAAAGCCGTATTCGCCCGACTTTTTAGCGTGGAACTTAAAACACAAAAGGCAAAAGCTTAAATTTAAATTACTACGACACAACACACAGATAGTAAACTCACGTGTTATAACAAAGTTATAAATAAGCAAAATATGTCTTTAACGTCTGACAATGTAACTAAACGTATTTAAGCCCCGAAATATATTGAGTAAGAACATGCCGATGTAAGGTTAGTAAAACCAGAGTGCAAACCTAGTATCTAATAAAAAGTATATTAAAAACTTTAAGTGTGCAGTTTTATACGTGTAAATGATCTTTAATTTAATATGAACGTATTTAAGTGCGTTATTGCACATTAAAGGACTGGATATAGTACGCGTATGTTCAAAGGAGGTTAATTTAAAATGAGAGCGTTTAATTGTGGTCAAGAGTTAAACGGTGTAATTGGTCATTAGACGGCGGGTCAGTCAAGTAGGTACTGATTAACGATAGGTTGAGGTCATTACCAACTACTTATAATATTAAAGAAAACGAGCTGGCAGCAATTTCATGGGCATACTAAATTAATTATTAAATTTTTTCTAAAAATGTAATTAGCAATGTAATACTTACGGTGAACACTATATTCTTATAATTTTATTATTATTGATAGGTCAATATTAAAACAAGCTCTGTCCGCTGTCAAAAGTTGTGAGTTCCTATTTGAATCCAGAATATTCGAATACTTTCTTAAATGGTGATTTGACCAAGCTCTAAATAACTTATCTGTTAATGTAGATATTGTCCATAAGTTTATATTGTTTAATCGCAATAAAATCATTTTAGATCATATCATAAAAGGAACATTTCTGCTTTAAAGATAAAATCTTAATTTCTTTAATCACTTTAGTTTATGCATGTTCAACAAAAACAAATTGGTATTTTCGTACATATAGGTAGAATTATAACCCGAAATTACACTGTGGTTAGAGAAACCACTCTTATAAAAATACTCAATTATCAAATTGTGTCATAGTTAAATAATCATGTAATAGCATAATATAAATTAATTAATTTTAAATTAAGGCGACAAACGAGTTGCTGTTGATTAATCGGATTTTAATAAATCGGCCTTACGTAATTTTTATAGCCTTGCTATTTATTGCAAGACTGAATCATATTTAATCTTATTATGTTTGGATTATATCATTTTTTTTAGTTTGTTTATGATAGTGCTTCAGTATCAATTAAAATATTAAATAAATTAAATGAGTACACAAAAGTATTGGTACATTATTGTCTCTAAATTGTGAAGATCAATTAAATAAGGCTACGTATGACATTATCTAAGGAGAGCAATTTCTCATCTATGTATATTGAATCTGCTTTAAATAACACACATTTATCAACAGATAATACCATAACAAAGGCGAACAATGATTATTATAACGTTCTGCCCGTCATTTTGAAGAAGTGATCGTTTTCTTCGCACAATGGACAATGAAGCGAGCCAAGAAACGATGAAATTGACATAAAGCAGAGCATTGTTTAAGCAATACGTTATATTTTAAAGAATTTATTGATCATTTTAAAACATAAATAAAATATCTAATAAATTAACTGAGAACATTAATGATAAGCATCCATAAAATGCATTTAGATAAGTAAGAAATATAAAAGTTATTTTGTTCATTTAAAATACCCTTGACAATTAAAGGGGCGCAATATTGTCATGTGTTTAAGAGTTGCAATTGTAAATATTTTAAAATTTACTTTTAAATCCTGGTTTATATGGATTAATATTACAAAAATTCGACCTTCTGAAAGCCAGAGGAGTGAATGAATCGTCAATTGAACTCGTAGTCCGTGCCATCTCCGTAATTGATCTTTTGTAGCCTGCATTATGCAATTACACGGGGCCCTCGATTTATTATATCTTATCACTTATACTTTAAAGGGATGTATAGATCATCATATACTTGTTGTAAAATTTATTACTTATGTGAAAACAGGACAATGTTACCATTTATTTGTGTTATTATAGCAATTGGATTTGTATCTTTTATTCGTGTATACGAATCAATCGAAATATGAAGTAACCGAATCTCAGTTCAGCAATCTCAGCTTCCTTTGTTATTTATAAAGGTTTTATATACTTTGTCTTCTCATGTTCTGGTTTGAATGAAATAATACATATGTACTCATAGCTAATTATGGACAAAATTTCAACCATTTTTATTTGTTTTTATTTATAAATCTTTGTTAAGAAGTCTAATACAGACCTTAATAAAGCGGGAAATTAGGCAGTCAATACGTTGGGCGTAGTTAGTACTCCATACTATAGATAAACACAATGTATATGAAAATAATTATTCTTTGATGAACACGAAAACGCCAGGCAACCGTAGGCTACAAAATAATAGCTGTTATGTAACGCTCGTTATAATAAAGCATTATCATGAAGTAACAAAGACCTATGTTTTTGTTTAACATCCTTTTGTTCGATATGAAAGGGGAAAGTTGTATGAAGAAAAGTAGATCAAGTTACGAGTTACAGAAAATGTTTCGAGAACTTACATGTTTGCATATACTTTTCGTTTGCTTGATTTGTGTGTTTGAGAACACGATGTATCTGCATGAATCACGTGTCCCCTACTAAATAAATCTTAATCTATACTTATATGGATTAAAGAAGTAAAGTTTGTGTGTTTGTTAAATTTTAAGGGGTAATTTCGGATCTATTAAACCAATTTTAAAAATTCTTTCACCAATAGAAAGCCACATAATATTGCTGAGTCTCTATATAAAAAAAAGGATTGTTAATATTATGCCCAACAAATTGGGCACGGGTCAGCTAGTAAATAATACGAAAGTTTTAGAGATTATGTAATAATTTCGTATAAAAGCTAAATATATGAAAGTATAGCGTGCAGGTAATGAGACCTTTTTGGTCCGGGGGAAATCCACTTTCCACCCAATCAAAATCCCCTATGTTCTTACTAAAAAGCAAGTTTATAAAGATACATCTGAAGCATCAAATATTTTGATAAAGAATTTCACTTTAAATTAAGTTAAAATATCAGGTGAGATATCATTTCCATACAAAATGTATAAATTAAACAAAGAATGTACCCAGCTTCGTAACACAGTTCCAGATTTAACTTCCAAGGAAAAACATTATCAAATTTTGAAGTGTTATAATAGTATTAGCACTTTTGTCCTACTTATATAAAAGATTTTTTAGTCTTACAAATTTGACAAAATTATTAATCACAATAATTTTTATTTAAGTAGATATGCAAATTGTAACAGATATAGTAAGAGTGACAAGATATACCTACATTAAATAACACATAACTTTTAACATGTCTTTAAAAGGCTGCCTATGAACTGTATAGTATTTCTGTATAGGTATATTATATTAACAAGCAGAAAAAAGTAATTATCATCGCATCAGCATTGTTCGCTTTCCTTCGGTTTTCTCAGAATTAACGCTTACTTTCTTTCCAACAAAAGGAATGAAAAGCAAGAAATTTTGCTAAAAGAATATTTTCAATTTCAAGTGACCGCTATAAATCTATGTAGAGCGTGTGCAATCAAGTATCAAAGCGTCGGATTGCATCAAGTAAATGGAGTGTAGTTGTAAATTTAGTTTTTAGAACATAAAACAGAACGCTGGAACACAGAACTTTAAATAGCGCGGAAATAGTTCTTTGAATTTGAACGGCAACAAATTGAAACCGTGTTAATTTATATTAACGAATAAGTAATCGTTACGCAACTACCGAATAAAATTGTATAGAAAAGTCGTCTGTTAAATTGTTTGTATTACGTTTCAAACTGGAAATGAGAAAAGTTTGTGTTTAAAAAGCAAACAGAAAACATTCATTGTATTTCAAAGTTTGTTTTAATTAGTTCACTGTAACTGTGTAATTAAATATAACGGTTTAGAAGTCGATAAGGTGTTCCACTTTATGTTATCGGTGCAGAAAAAATAAAATTTAATACATAACCTAACCTTTGTATTATTTTTCTTCGGTTTTTTATCACTTTCATTTTAATATTCTAAATTCTATTTTAGCTACGTTCTGCGCTTTAAATCAATACACATTTCCATTTTGTCGGGTTTGTATATATCACTTTTGTATATACTTATATCTTGGAACAACAATTTTCAGAATAGGTGTGGATTTAGAGATTACCTATAATCTACTATGCTCTATATACTAGATATATAATTTTGGGATGATGACGTACCTATCCAACATACTATATAAGTATATATGCGTGTTATATATTTTATTTGTATGCTATTTACGTAAAGGTCCAATAAAACTTATAACAAAAACAAATTGGCACGCGAGCACAATAGAGCGCGGCTCGCCGATATTTTTGTCATATAATCCTGATTTACGAGTCGGTGTGTGCACTTAACCCTATAATGTATTAGCGATCCGTGAATTTTATTGTTTCCCCCGGCACCGCTTTGTTCGACTCTTGTTCGTATACATCCGCATCGGTGGACTTCTGGAACTTAGTGTGGTATAAATCTTGTGGTGAACTTTGTTCCCCATAATATTTATCTCAAGTTCGGCTTTTGTTAGTGCGACCGATTATTATTTACCCTCGCTTTGTTTAGCGGAATGTTCATGATATATTGTCCTTTTTGGTATTGGCTTAGCCTAATAGTATGTTTCAGTTTTTTTACTTGAAATTTATCCAAAAGATTGCTTATATTTTATTATTTAAATTTATATTGACGCACTGGTCGCATTAATAATTATTATAACGCAAAATAGGCTAAACAGGTAAGGTGCTAGTTAACGTTGTTTCTATAACATGTAACAAATTGTGATTATTCGAATTATGATGAAGGTAAAAATTGATTAGACATAAAATAAAATAATCTATAACTAAATAATATATAATAAATAGGGTTATCTTTCGTTTCTGCTATCTCTGAAGATGTAAATTTGCCTTAAGCAAGTCCGCGCTAATTCAACGGCTAAATCGTAATTAGCGACTGCTACAAGTTGCATAAAACATTACAAAATGAATCTTTGCTTTGCAACTGGATCGTTCATTAATTAAATATTTAGTACTGCTATATTTGGAAATTTCTGTTCTGTGAAGTAATAGTTGGAGAGGAATCCTCTACATTGTATAGTATAAATGTATGCAACCTTTTGCTTACTTGAGATACAGCTTTTCTAATTGGATTTAATAAATTTTAAATATATTTAAAATTTTACAAACACATGTTCTTTGGACATGGAAAATTGTATAGCGTAAAAGGCAAAATTGATAAAATTACCTTCTTTACTAATTTTATATATTTAATGACTAGCTGTTGCTCGCGACTTCGTCCCCGTCGGATCTATTTCTATTATTATGTTATAGTGAGTCAATCTTAGAAGATAGACATATACTGTCGCGGACTTTTTTTTAGATCATTAAAAGAGGAATAATTCTTTCATTAATACTTCTTGGTATTTTGAACCGTTTTCGCAGCGCACGCAAAGGAAGCCCTCAAAGATGAATAATTTTCCCCGTTTTTTCCATATTTTCCATTACATCTTCGCTCCTATTAGTCGCAGCGTGATGTTATGGCCTAAAGCCTTCCTCGATAAATGGTCAATTCAATAAAAAAATAATTTTTCAATTCGAACCAGTAGATCATGAGATTAGCGCGTTCAAACAAACAAACAAACAAACTCTTCAGCTTTATATATTAGTAATATAGATACGAGACGACTTTCATTTTTCATTCATACTATCCATATATGAATCATATTATAAATGTACATTGTACATATAAGTAATTCTCCATCTTTCTGTATCAATCAAAACCTATACAGACTTTGGAAAAGGATACATATATAAGGCTATCTTATACCAAGAAATTATAATCGATGAATATAAATATTATTTTAAAATATAAGTTTTTATGTGCATACTATAATTTCATGTAATATCTTTCTTAATAAGCGTTAAAGTGTAACGCTAAAGTAGTTAGGCGTCCAGCAATTTGGTAAGTGGACCGCACCGGGAGAAGATTATCAATAGCCGGTCTAGCGTGGAATTGTTTTCGTGCTTTGCGATGAAATGTGAAATTGTCGTCAGTACAGAGTTACTTATATGTCTATACTTACTATGGTGGGGTTAATCAGATCTTTATGGTTACGTCAAGGAAAAGTAAGATCTAAAGCAGCCTCAGCTAATAGTGCGTTCTTTATTAATATAAGGCAGCATATATTATACATAAAAATTACCTATATATAGGCGATTTCAAAAGAAGCATTTAAGCCAACTTAAAATTAAAATCAAGATAAATAGAGTATAAGAAGCGTATAGGTGTATTATAATTTATAATTCGTACGATGAAAGAATATTCTAAATCATTGGTTTTACACGTAAATAAATCTATTGGAAACAAAACTTTGAAGCCCAAGTTACCTTCTAACGTGGCGTCGGTGTATTTTTCCGAATTTATGTACCTTAACGCTTGGTTAGTCCGACGCTAAAAATAAAGGATGCAAAATTTCTCGACTCCTAGTCATAAATATGCGAAAGTGACGGCACGGGTCGCCATTTTCCTGTTGACAAAATCACACCCGTAATACATTGGATCGTGTCTTAAAGTTTCCTTTGTTTATGTAATTTGAAACTTAATTTGAGTTCGTCGATAATGAATTACCTAATTTTCTCAATTACCAGGCTAGAAAGACTTGTATTATATAGACATGGGTAAATGTTTTAATTAAATTAAGTTATCAAAGTATTGATTTGATTACTTTAGAAGTCAAACTAGGTCTTTCATCTTAAGAATTATCGGAGATGTTTTCATAGATAATTCACTGAACAAAGACCGAAAAATATTGCACAAAAACGTCATTACTCTTGACATCGATAGCGTCCATTAAAGAGATGGCATCGAGAACATCGTGAAAAGAAAATAATCTTGATGAAATGTCTCGCAATAAAGAAACGTCTTGGTCGCCTCGCGTTGTTGTCGCAATAACATAGAATGTTCTGACGAAAAGTGGAAAACTTTATTTTATCCCCGTGTCTCGTTGTATTGCCGTGTTTCCTTAAATTATTTGAGTCAAGAGTCTCTTAAAGTGGTTCTGAAAATAATTTAATAAGGAGTAAGGTATACGAAGCGGGTTTCTTTCAGAATAATAAAAATTAATATAGGCCAACAGGGAAATGTTCTTCAAATTTCTTGGTTTCATATTGAAAATTTTTATCATAAAATACTAGTTGTATCATCATTTTGCTGCTTCAATGTATAAACTATAGGGAAAGTTTATCCGTTTAGATTTGTTTGCATTTAACTTTTATAAATATACTACTTCACATCTTTAATATCTAAAAAATACCTTTATGAATTCTTATATTAAATAAAAGCATAAAATCATAAAACAGAGGAGTAAAAGAAAAACGTTACAAAGTTTGTCAACCAGGGTGCATTCATCACGACCATTCATATCGATCCCATTTCCTGCAAAAGAAAGCCAACAATTGAAATTTATAATATCTGTAAGGAAGTAAAGATTGGCATTGAATAAGATCCGTAGTAAATCTGGCGTAGTCGGTCGACGGAGGCATGTATCTTTTGTCGTTCTCGGCAGATCTCCAAGCACGTATGCAATGTACTTAGCCACGGACTACGGCTCTTCCTAATCGTGATTCGAATATATTTCTTCATTTAAAATTACGCATTGTTGCGGTACCGTTTGTCTCTGTATATTTTTCTGTTTTAACTTTTTTTCACATCTGATGGATATCATTGTTCTTGTTAATTTCAATTTTAACTATACTTATCTTATGATTCATTTATCGTAATATATTTAATAATATAAACATTGTTAATGAAACATATGTTAAATTCGCGGAACTTGTGCAAAAAATGCTTTAAATTTTAAAATGGACAGAAATCATATTCATTCCATTTAATCGTAGTACAGCAAAATGAATGTGAAAAATCTGAATGAAACCTTAAATTGGCGCTTGAATGCGTCGCTGATGTTTATTATTTAACACCAATTCAAGTGGGAACTCGACACGTGTATCCACAGATTGGAAGAGAATCCCTCCTTTGATTATAACTGATGCGTCAATATGACCTTTTAAGCTTAGCAATCTAACCACGTGAACTTTAAAGGTCTTTAGATATTTTATTTATACTTTCATTGTCGATTCCTTATCGCAAGAAGCAATTTGAGAAGTACTTAAATATCTTTCAATACAAAAAATGATAAAAAATTACATTATACTTTCAAATAATTGTAATATAGCGAGTTTTCAAACAAAAAATGAGTTTTACAAATACTTTGCCGAGAGCGGGCGGTTACGTGTGGAATTATGCTAACGAACTACCATTATGATTTGCCCCGTGTCACTGTGTGAAGGTTTAGCACTCTCAACCGAGTTATAGCAGGGGTTGTTTTAGAAAATCATGTGTTCGGGAAAATCTGTCAGTACGAAGGCGCGTGGCTGCGCGATAACACGTATATTTGTACGACAGGCGGCCGTTGCTATGGAAATGCTTTCCCGACTCCCGCCTTAATGTTTCACGAATAAATACATGCTGTTTTTGTAAAATAAAAAAAAATAAACTTAAAAAATAAGAGTCCAGTAACTGTGTTATTTTATATCGTAGAGTGTTTATGGATAACCATGTTTTTCTGATATTTGGAATGACTATAATAACAAGTAAGTAGCCGATTCATAGATAATGTTGTCTTATCAAAAAAAAAAACTTCTATATAACCATAGCTATGGATAAACTTAAAATCTTTCTAAATTTATTCTTCCTAATATTTTATGATATTTTTATAGCGGATTAAGTTTTGAAAAATATATATTTTTTTATTTTGACTTTCTTATTGAATTCTCTACATCTATAGTTTAAAACTCCTTTAGGTAAATCATTTAAAACAGATATCAATTTTGCACGCGTCCTGAAATTCGGTAATTTTATGTAAATGTTTAGTTTAGAATCGATGGAGCTCGTCATCCGGGTGGAATTCGTTTTTCACGTCATCTCGAATTGTTTATTCAATCTAGTTCAGGGTAGCTATGAAGTATTTATTTTTAATTAAGAATTAGACAAGCATCTGAGGTCCACCGTATTTTTAGATCTAGGTTTAATTGCAACGTATTTTACGTAACGTATTATGATTAAATTACCATTAGACGACTGACTAAGTATATAAAAAATCGATTAAAATCATATATGTAAATCCTTCTGCCTTTTTTACTGAGGACATATTTTTCATTGTGTTATAACTAAAGTAATTAATAAAATAGTTTAAGAATAGGAGAAATATCGCATTATATCAAAAATAATTTCTCAAAGACGTACATTAAAGATTGTGTTAGAGGGAAATTGGTTCATTGCAGAACGCGTATAAACCGTGCGTCTCGTCTGCGGTCATAGATGCTGGCAGGTCGTGTGATACACGCATGTCGCACAATGAATGAGTAAATAGTCGTAGAATTCATATCTGTTTGCGAACTTGCTCTGGTTCCCAAATGCGGTTAGTTGGTCGATATCGTTACGATGTATACATTATAGATTGTTATATGTCTTTATATTACTTACTTATTCGATATCCTTAGTCTATAGGTAGGAAAAGCAGGCATAAGTGAATTTCTTATTCACTTATTTTTAAACAATTTAAAAACCTTTTAATCAATTACTAAAATGTACGTTAAGTTCGTTTTTAGTTATCTTACATTTTAACTAATTTCGTTGGTCTTTTGAAATCTTAGCTTCGTAATTAGCAAACCGTATAGGGTTCGCAGAAATCCTTGTAATAAAGTGGATTTACTGGATAATCTCGCTCGAGTTGACACTGAATTTTCACCGACTAACTGTAAAAGACGCCGAGACGGCTCGAATTCTGCAAGTTTGCAAATTTCCGCTGGTCGGTTCTCATTAGCACGAAACTTACCTGAGTTCCGTCGTACCAACTAATTATGATATAGCATGTGGAACGTTCAAAGTCTAACTGCGCTCTTAAATGTCAATATGAGAGCTTAAAACTAATTGGAATTTGTGTATTACTGCACTTACTGAGCATCGGGTACGTGACGCGGTTACCGAAGCACTTGTCGATACAGAACTTCCTTACTTATTGCCGTTTCTATGTAATATGTATAGTTAATTGAAATATTGCCTTGCTTGGCGAATGACGTTATTTTTGAAGTAATATTATGACGACGTAGAAATTTTATCTTGTTATTGCAATAAATAAATAACATATCAAAATTATGTTTCAATACCGCTCTAATATAACGCTCAAAAGGATGGAATTTTATGCTTAATTATAATTAAAACATTAATATCTTAATCAGTCTTCAGACAAAAAACGATTAAGCCCAAGAAATTTTCAACCTTAAATCTTTCTGTAAAATTATCTTCATGAGTTTTCATTTACATAAACGAGTTAGTCTAATTCGCAATTTACATTCTTCTTCTTTTTTCTCTGTATTTAATTAAAATCTTAAATGTTTAACGTTTAGCGAGACAGGCAAAAGGTTAAATGTGTCAACGATGGTAGTAACGAATCGTCGCCTAAAAAACTCAATTTAATTAAAAAAAAACTTTTTTATTACCTACCTATTACATATAAATTATAGTGTATCACTGTAGATGCTGTTACATACATTTACATATTTTTATAGAATCAATAGTTAGTACGATAACTAAAATTTTTAGGTTAGGCTTGCTTATTCGTCATAAAAAATAACATATTTTTTATAGTTTTACGAGGAATTTTTACCATGCGTAAAAACTAAAAATGCTTAATTTAGAATTAATATTGTAACGAAGTATATATTTAACAGAAGTATTATGAAGATGTAAATTGTTAGATTTGTTTGAATTTAATTTGTGTTTAATTAGATAATTTTATCAACGTACATCGGTAACGTGTGGGTTTAAAAAAAAACAACTTGAACGCGGGGCGGACAGAGATCGCAATTAGAGGGCGCTCTACCCTACAACATTTACATTTTAATTCAAATCCGCCAATCCAGATGAAATTCCAGATAAATTGAGTCCCGTATTTAGTGTTACAATTTAGACCTCGG
>JADANM010006710.1:5436548-5447537 GCA_026213755.1 Eurema hecabe
ATTATCTTTCATTCCGAGGTGAAAGCCCTAATATGACTGGGCTATAACGTCAAACTTCACTTTCAGTGCATATAATATAAGAGACAGTTTTATTTTAGTTGTTTTTGTTATTTACATGGAACGGCTCAAAACTTGTTAGTGAGTGCTGCGTAGTTCCAGTGATCGCTAATGATGTGCTGTTGTTCGAACAGTTCTATACTTGATCTCTAATATTTCCGAGAACTTTAGAAAATTTGTGTACGTATTTACAGATACGTATACGATAAGTTAGGTGTTTTGTTTTTCATATTCCGGTTTAGTTTCGAAAGCTGATTTTATGTCTTAATTACATTCAATATATTATTATTCAAGTCAAGAAGTCTTGATAATTTTTTTTATAGATTTACCTATGTATTGGAAATAAACTGATTCGCAATCGAGAAAGGTCGCTAACACAACACTGACCATAAAGGGATCAGTTTTATATTTCCCAAACAAACATTATATAATTGGAAATAAATATCAAAGTGGGACCTCTGTAGGTAATGGATAAAACGTTATTTCGAAATAATGTTAAGTGGTGTCCTCTTACTTTGTCACTGAGCAATTTTATCCAATTTGTATCGAAATTTACAAAGAGCCTCTCGTTCTGTACGGGCAAAGTACATTTTCATGCTTTAATACTTCCACCATCAATATCGACATGCAAAATAACAATTCGTTCGTAAAAAAGGAAATAATGAAAGACCGGCAAAATATAGGGATTGAAAGAAGAATTCTCGTCGTGAAAAAACAAGAGGATGTAATTGAAATAGTTTCTCGTTTGATGGCCTGCGCTGGCTCGCAGTGATCTAGATCAGTACAGCTTTGTTTGATTGCTATGGCCTTTATTAATGTTTCGGACTTCGGCGTTTGTTCTTTAGCGTTTGTCACGAACAAATATCTACTCGTAATTGCACGAACATTATTGAGAACGCTCGGAAAATATTGTTGATTTATATTTGACTTTCTATAGCATTTTTATGTATTCATTAACATCAATACCTGACATAAAACTAAAGAATTGTCTCGAATTCATTGATTTAACTACGAGTATCAATATAATGTCAATAATATTTAAAAATAAACGACAAACACTAGATGTAGTCTATTGATACAGAATACTTTTAAATTCGAGGGTTAGGGTTGGAAGCATTCGTGTAAA
This sequence comes from Eurema hecabe, assembly GCA_026213755.1. Taxonomy (NCBI): domain Eukaryota; kingdom Metazoa; phylum Arthropoda; class Insecta; order Lepidoptera; family Pieridae; genus Terias; species Terias hecabe. The sequence continues at coordinate 5,437,732 of JADANM010006710.1, forward strand.
AAAAGGAAAGCCGATGTTTATGAATTGGAACGTTTTATTCGTAGATCATCAGACATTTTGAAGTAAGCATCGAAATGCATTTAAATAGTATACAATTTGTGGCGAAAACATAAAAAGGGAGTATGAAAGCGCAGTCATCGGGGGGTTGCGATCCCTTCGGGAATATTAAGGTTGCCCATTAGCGATCCTGGTAATTCGAAAGCATTTAGAGCGTTTCCCGCACCGAATTTATTACTTAAGATGCCTTTGACCCCGGGATATTGTGTCTGATACTTTTGAAATATTGAATTTCAAAGTTACAGCTTACGACAAAGGAACGTTACGTTCTGATTATTTTATATGGACATTTTATAGCATTTAATTAAAAAGTAACAGCAATAGATTTTAAATTATGGTAATTAAGAACTATCACACATGGCATATAATTATTACATTGGAAATAAAATTAATATAAAGTAAAAACAGTTCTGAAATTCTTTTATAAGATTATTCTTGCCTGAATTAATACATCATTAAATAAATTATTGCTAAATAGGAGATTATATTTCATGGTTCACTAGGTTCCAATGATGTCTTAGATAGGCTGGACCTCTAACCTAAGTTCCCGACAAATTAAGTATCAATAATTTTTATGTGAAAATTTGTTTAAATAAGAAGTAATTTAACTTTAAAATAATCAATGCTTTCATGATTCTAAATATTGTTTTGTCAACGATGTTTTCCTCGATTTATTTATGAGCATAATTTATGAACTCAGATACGGAGAGCGTGGCTTACATTAACGATGTTATGATAAATTGATCCATATAATATACTTTTCAATGTATTATGGGGTAGCTGTACACTCTAGGGACTTCAGTTTCTACATAAGGAAAAACGGGAGTAACAAGCGAACTTAATGAGGGACCCGGCGATAACAAAAAGTTAACAATGTTGTTATAAGATTTAATTCTAATTTATTATTTTTATGCCCACAAAAAACTATGTTTTTGTAAATTATTAAGGTGAATTTTCTTTATGATTTATGGAGCAATTAGTCTAATTTCTATAATGATTAAATTTCAACTTTCGTAGACTGTCGTACCGTACTTAAGTACGACAGTCTACGAAAGTTGATTAACGCAGTTTTAATGATAAAAGATTAAGAGATAATATAAGTGAATTACGTATTATAGGCAAATATAATCTCATATCATATATAGATGAGATGACGTCATATTGAATAATATGTTATTCAAATTTTGTTAACTGTATGTGTATTAGAGAATGATGGCCTATTTTATATAAAATAATAAATTGTTCAAATAAATAGGATTTCACTTATATTATCTTTTTATCTTTTGATTTGAATCAGCAGATTATAAATTTAGTTTCTCTTCATTTTTAGAACCATTTTTGAAAGTAATCTACAAAGTTTCCGCTTAACAAATTAATTTCGAGCTCAGAACGATATAATGAAGTATAAAATGTTGTTATCTCTTTAGATCGTTTAAAAACGCTCTTTATTAGGTTTTCTTACCATCGCTCGCTGTGGGAATTGGAGGTTATCAAATTGATTAAAATTCGAACAAAAACATATATAAACGGAAAAAACAATAACGTTTCAAAATTATATTTTAGAAAAAATAAGAAAATTCCAAATTATCTTTGCTTACATTTGATTTAACATGGTCAAAATATGAATGTATGTATACTACATGTAATAAAGAATTTATAAATACATGAAATAAAAATAAAAAACCACAAGCGAATGTTCCTGAAGAAATAGTTCGAGAATGTTCGACAACAAAATAATAGGGAAACCATTGCAATGAAATGACTGCCTTTATTTATGAGAACAATGCTTTACACCTATTTATAAAGAAAACATACACGCATTCATTTAACATAATGTAGGCCATATATTCACGGTTTTATTGCACGACGGAGCACGTCGTGTGAGCAATTAATAATAGAATACAGAAGAAGAGAGGGTTTAATTTAATTTCCTCTGAAGCGTGTTTAAAAGGAGGCGATTAATGCCTTGAAAGCAATGCGGTACGTCGAGAGTGACACAGTAATCTTACTATAGCGTACATTTGTCACGCCTCAGTCTTTATTTCAAACACTATTAAAGCGAAGCATATAGGTATATTCATTATAAACATTGTCATACTCGTATATTTTTTTAAGTGTCCGTTTTTAAATCCAAATTCTTATAACAAGACTTTGATGTCCGTTTGTCTGTTGGTTTTAATCCTTTTTAAAAGCGACGAGTACTAGTATCGATTAAAAATTAAGAATGTAACGTCTACAGTATTCTTGTAAAAGAACATAGTAAAAACGCGTATTTCGCTACACAGCAAAGATAATGATAACCTATAGGGTTCTTTCCCTTGACCTAGAACTGTCAAATTTGACAGCTACACAGATCACATATAGATCACACATACAGGGAAAACGAAAACTGAACATTTGTAATTACTCGTAAAGTTTCAAAGGGGATCAAAGGGATAAATTTTAAATTAAAGCTCAACAGGAGTATCGAATGAAAGGCTTGATGTCCCCAAATTGACTTTTCTTATTTTAGGTATGAAATAGCGTGTCCGAAGTATTTATTTGTTGTGATTTGTATGATATTGAATGCTCGATGTGTTTTTACTGTGAATACTATCAAAAGACGGTCAAATCATTCCTAATCATATTACCTATAGTAATTATTCGAGATCTTAGTTAAGTTTCCCCCACTCTTTCGCAAGCATCGATTTTACATGTTTTAAATCTCTCCATTATATGAAAACTTACCCTTTGAATATCGAGTAAAAAATCGTTTTAATATCAGTTGCCTAATTTTACGATACAAGTCAGCTAAACAGTGGAAAGCGACTTTGTTTGTACCATGTTATAATTAGTAAGTATATGAAAATAACAAAGAAATTCATCAGCTTATCAAGTAAAATTTTTAATTGAAACCTAATTTAATTCGCGAGCCTATGTTTGAAATTTTATGTCCGCTTAAAGGTTTTCCATTTCACGCTACCACATTTTATAGTAAACATTTATTCAGATATTAAACATTAATTCACGCCTCAAATTCAGTTTCATCGTTATTATTCATATAACATTTTGTTAAATATTTAATTGAAGTTAAAATTAAATGAAATGGACATATATTGGTAATATTTCACTGATCATAAAATTAACATTTAAGCCAAAATACAAAATTTTGTATTTTGGCTTAAAATATTCACTTCAAAAGTATTCTCTTAGTGCGCGATTATAAAAATATTACAAATGAAAATAACCAATTTGCTAGATGGAATTGTTCGGAGAGCTTAATTCCGAGTTTCCGCTTCATTTGAAAAATACTGTAAGGAGGAGTTAAAAGGTCTCGGGTTTATTTTCCGCTGAGTGCTTCGCAAACGCGGACCGTTTTGTTTTTTCAAGACGTCCGTCCGTCCTCCGATTAGTTGCTGCTTGATTCTCTTGATTCATCGAGAATGTTATTACGAGCGAAACACAATATATTTAGTCTTTCAACTTTGCAGGTTCATATTTTTGTCATTCCATATTTCTTATAGGTACAAAATGTAGTAGTGTCCAATAGGTACAAAATTTGTTGTTTGATTGATCTTAAACTTTACAGTTAATTTAATCGTGTTTAATTGTATAAAAACTATGCAAATGCAAGTCATTTAAAAACTTTTCAAAGTCAAAGTCTTAATAATACTATTGAACTAGACTAGATGTAGTAACACTTAATCGTCAAGGTATTAAAAAACAATTTATACCGCCGGTTAGCATATATGCATGTTTTAATTTTCAGTAATTATTCAATAATTTGATTGTTTATTTCATTTAAATGTGATCAATTCCGACGTTGTTATTTAAAATGAAACAAGTCAGAATAGTAACAAAAATGTAAAGATACATAAACTTTTCGAAACAAGTATGTGTGATAGCCTAAATGTTTGAGGAGTTCTCTCGTCCTTTGTAGTTAGCAAGAAATGCAGTAGAGCTGACCACAGCAAATAGTACTGAACAACGCGCGACAAGTTTTATTTGAAAACTTCCCGTTTGCACTTTGCCCCCTTCGCCCCACTGACCATAGAGTTCTCTTACTCCGTTATAACTTAAGTTTTATTTTATCCTGTGTATTTATTTATTTATTTATTTGAAAGAAAGAAAATAAATTTTATTCTGAATAGATTTGAATCAAATACCTTCAGAAAGTCTACATGATGCCTACCACCGGTTCGGGAACTAACCCGGCGAGAAGAACCGGCGTAAGAAACTCGCACGGGTCCCACACTTTTTACCAAAAAAGGGGGAAAAGAATCATATTTTAAAATATAATTATTTATTCACTCTTAGTTACAATATACAACATTAACATTTCATTGGATACAACATTTGTAACAAGCGGCCTTATCACTAACGAGTGATCGTGAGTTATATTAAACAAATAGAACAGTCTCACTGTATAACGCAGTGTCTTTGCAAGTTATGTTATTAGGGTATGCAGGTGTAAATATGAAATATGATTTCACCATTGTAGGTACCTACACAAACTTATAATAATCGAACTTTCAAATGAAACCGAGTTGGAACAATAAATTATTTGATTTTAATTAAGAATTTTAGTACAATCAATACATGAAAATATAGGATTAGCTTTTTAAGAAATATGAAACCTCTCGAAAGATGAAAAAAGACATTATTAAAAATGTTACGGTTGAAATAAGATCGTAAGGAAAATATCGAATTTTATACTTTAATTCAATTTCCTACTGTTTCCAATGAAAACGTTGAATTTGAATAAAAAACAACGTAAATTAATGTCCAAAAATAAATTATGTTTGCTAAAAAAATATTCTCTATTATCATCTATAGCTACTATTACATTCACTTACCTAAATAGGTACTAGCGATTCGTGTTGAGACAAATTTGATTGTGATGAGGAAAAATTGATTATTTGGAAGCATTGTTTGTACCCCATTAAATAAAGCAAATAGAACAAAGCTTCAAATATTCATTAAAACAATGGAAAAGAAAAGAGTATCCGACGAGACGCAATGAGTCTGTCGGCGATCAAGCAGACATGCCTGTCTCTTCATTATGCATACTACGAGTTTAAAACACAAAAATGAAAAGTAATGTTAACTTGAGTATTCATTCACGGCAGGCGGAGGCAAGCTTCAATTGTTTTGAATCCGTATCGTATAGCTTCAATTATTTTGATGATTGCAAGATTTTTCGACTAAAAAATAAGAGAGTATCGCAACAAAACGGGGAATCCTATTGCGAAAATTTCTTTATGAGATTTAATCAAATCCCGCTGGTAGGTATACGTTTGTACGGGAATGTAACAGCGTTTTAAAATTTCAAAGCTTAGCAAAATAAAGCGGTCGGCGAAATGTTTTGGCACAAAATATGTTTGTTTTGTTCATTTGTTCATTGGTAACTATAAAGAGTTTGTTTTCAATATTGAAATAGATACAGAAGAAAGAGTTAAATATAATTTGGATCGCGTATCAATGTTATAAGAAAATTCCAACTACTATCTTACATTTACAATTTAATATAAAAAACCTTGTAAAAAATGCCTTGTCAAAATAAGACCACTTTTACATGTGGGAGAGTATCGTAGAACCTTATCGTAATATGTGATGTAGATAATATCTATACGAAACGCTGGTTAAGTGAAACTTTGGCTATCTAATATGACATATAGTTAGCTCTGATCGTTTTAGCTTTACACGAAGTTCGACAAGGGAGCATTGATTTATAGTAGGTAATTACGTAATTGTACAGCCTATCTAACTTATTCATAGACACAGATATATCTAACGAAGGCTCCGCCTAAATCCCTTTCAGATAATAGTTTGCGATGCAGCCAAATGTCTTATCTTAATACAGACGATCTTAACTCAGAACGTGGTTTTAGTGAGTTTAATTCATGAAAGGATGGACTTAATCATGTCCTTATTTTAGATGACAACTTTTTTAAATAAAAATAAATTTCAAATTTTTATCATTTGTTCAATTAAATCTAATGATGATTAATGAATAAGAATAATTAGAGTTTTATCCTTTAATTTATTTTCTTTACCTACTGTATGATCTATACTTTTATGTAAAAACAATCTATTTAATCATAATTAAAATCATGATACGACATGTGACTTGTACTATAGAAAAAATAACTGAGTGAGACAAAATAAAATGGTGCGAAATTACCGTTGGACGTGTTTTGGAATTAATCAGTGGCCAGCTTTCTGTGTAATACCGTTCTTCAGACCCTTTGCTAATTTATGTAAGCCCTTTTAAACAGGACTACAATTAATATACGCAAACGAATTGATTACATTTATTTTTTATGTTATTTGTAAAGAGCAATGCTATTAATACTAGTATTAAAATAGAAGTCTTACACGAGGAAAGGGAAATCTCATTAAGAAACTCGATATATCGTTTTTCGGCACAACAAAGCTTTATTTCTATAAAGATTAAATGTACATAAAACTGTATCTATAACTATAGAAATGTTTGTGGTAAGTCGACTTTCAATAATTTTACAACTATGATGATCAATATCAAAAACAAGCACAATCTATTGCAATATAAAATTAATTTCTATAAATGATTGCAAGGTGATATTTCAAGAATAGTGCTCTTAACACTATAACTTTTTGTTGCCTTTCGCATATATTATGCAAACCCTACGAAACAAAGGTCGCTCCCTAAGACAATATGCAGATTAAACGATGTCCATTAGGAAGTGAAGTCACTTGTACCCTTCTAAGTAATTTGGTAGATGGTAATCTTGTCGCAGATACAAGCCTTCCTTGATTTACTGCGGTCGTCTTTTCGCCTAACGAACAAACTTTTTGCCTACATTAATAACGACTGATTAGATTAGTAGAAGTCCAAATCCACTGTCCTATTCGGTCATTTCTTCACAATTACTATTACAATTAACGTAAATAAGTAATAAAGTAGGCGCTTGTAATACATCATTGAAAAAATTAATCGCAAAATGTGTTTGTAAGTGCAAAACTTAACGAAGCCTGGACGAATTTTGCCATTTCTTGTTGTGAGAAAAAAAAACAAATTTTTGCCAATTTTTGATGTAACTAAGTCTATCGGGTCCGCTGGTGATTTAATAAAAATAAATAAATATACGTTAAACATTTTGATCGTCTCTACATTTATTGCGCAACAAAGAAAAGGCTTGACAAATTCGCTTCGCTAGCAACTTACAATATAAATATCAAAGATTTTTCACTCGCAATCTGTGGAGCGTGCACTGAATTTGAGTGTCATTCTCAATCTCGGCGCTAATGTTGTAAACTATGAAAAACTTGTCCAAGTTACTTAGCCGTTAACACAGGTCTCGAATTGAGGGTATCTGTTACAAAGAAGCTTTTCTAGCGCAATTTAATACCTCGCTTCTGAGAAGTCCTTTGAAGTAACTACTTCTATCACTTTTTATTTAACACATCGATTCGATGAAAGCTGCTGTGAATTTTACGCTTCAATTTTAAAGAAATCTTTTTTTATATACATACTTTCCTAACATCCATGATTGAGAATATATATTCGCAAATGTTAATTTTAACGTAAAATTAACAGCAGCTTTCCTTCACATAGAGAAGTACTCACTTTAAAGTAGCACATATTTGAACTTGTATTGTGTCAAAAACATATAATCCAACACCTATCGAAATAGTTTAGATACATAGATCTCATATGTCAAAAACAAGAATTTCGTATAACTTGTCCACAAATTGAATTCAAAACGAAATTTTGCTCACGGATAATCATTAATTCAGAGCAAAGACTATAAAACTTTTCCGAGTACGGCTCACGCCAATACAATTTGTAAGTCATGTCAGGTGCAAAAATCCTACTGGAGCGCACCGAACTACACTGAATCTGCTAAATTCAATCTTTGTTTAACTTCAGCGTTCGTGATCAAAACTTTCCGTTTCAGTTTCAATTATAATTATTTTACGTGCTTTGGTAAAGTACAATGGGCGATAATTACACTGTTCTAACTAAAAGGCAAAACATTTTCATAATTGGCGATTTTGCAAATATGATTTTAGCATGCAATCATGCCGAATTGATTACACGTTAGTTGATGTAATAGAAGCGCCTTTAAACAATTCATAGCAATTCTGTTAGGTTATATTTTGGCAGGCGTTCAATTTTTAATAAGTCCTTATAAATTGTGATTGTATAGAAGATACTTAAGGTTGTCTCTTTTTTTGTTTTTTTTTATAATATGTAAAATAAAATTTAATCATTTACCTTTATTATTGTAAAATATGTAATTACAAACCGTTTTCCGATTCGGAAGTGTAAACGAAAATATTGTAAAGCGAAGGCGCTTTTGTAAAATGCCAAGTGAAGTTACATTTTTTTCTGAAAGGCAGTGTAATGCAAACACGAGAGGACAATTTCAGGTTGTTGTTAACGTGAACCAGGAACGTTGAATTTTCAAGCAACGAGTAAGCACTTCCCACTGTTGTGTTAACGAGCACCTCGTATTGCTTTATAAGTAAAATATTTTCGTACTGATGCTTTTATTCGTAAAATGGATTGTTATTTACAAAAAAGTTAAGTACGAGTTGAAAGCAATAGTATGATAATCATCTAAAAAGTTTTCTTCGGGGTATTCATGACGTTAAATGTAGCCAAATCACTAATGACGTAGTTGAACCCGACTTAAGAAGGTTGAATGACTCGTTAATGTAAACCGCGGTGACCTGTCGGTGTTTCAGATTGTAGCCAATGTTCCTTATAAATGTTTCATGATATTGTTTGCATTTGTATCGGACAGGCGGTCGTCGGCCCTGATATCCGTTTAATATGATAATCCACATGCAAACAAGCGGCGGATTGCCCGGCTAAATTATTTATGCACCCCAACCTGCGCGTGATGGCTTCACTTGTCGAGATCGACTTTTATTGAGCCCCCGAGTTTTGGTGGTCAGGTTCAGGTACAATAGAGTTTAAGATTAATATTAAATAAGCTCGGGCTGGAGGCGTCGGCCGTACATTGATTAACTTTTCATTAATTATTCGCAATTTTCACGGCAACTACCTCGTCTGACAATGCGTATGTGTGCGAAGTTGAGTTTTCGTTCGAAATTTATTTAAAACATATCCCTAGACTGAATGAGTGATAAAGTTTAATTATCAGGCTTGGTTAATTTGTAATCTGGAGTTTTGAGGTTCTTTAATAAAACTTGTAATTTTGGGTAGGTATTAGATACTAATTCTTCAATTAAAGATAATTTTCGGGGAAAGAGAGCCAGTTCAAAACCTATGAATGTTGGAGTAATCGATTTAGTGAAGATGGCAATTCGGTAAGATCCGTCCGGTATAGATTACTTGAAGAAGGTTCTCGACTAAATGCGATGGGTTTGATGGATGGGATCTTGTGGGACTTGATACATATATTGAATCACATTGGGGAAAAAAATATTAAACAAGAATATAATAGTTCAATACAACGAAACAACGTTTAACTGCAGTATACAGCGAGTTGAAGGCATAGCTTAGACGTTCCTAATCAATTTGGAAGTAATTGAAGCTGGTCAGGCGGAGCATCCGAACGGGCATGGACCGTCTTAATGAAATAATGTTTCGCATGATTTGAACCATGTTTCGACGAGAAGATGACGAGGTGATGACTCTAGCACACTATAAATGACTGTTGTGCCTAAACTAAAATAATAATAGAAGTATTTCAAGATGAATCTTCGTGAATATAAAAAGATGAAGTCGCGTCCAGTTTTAATAAAAAAAGGGTAAA
>JADANM010006710.1:5451898-5466929 GCA_026213755.1 Eurema hecabe
CGTATGCGCCCGAACTGTCATTAATACGTTTAACACAGGAGAGGTTATACTACATATTATATAAACAGTACTATCTGTTCTTGTTAGGTACTCAGAATGGGCAATCTGTTTAACCTTTACATAAAAGGCAATCACAGACGATGATGTCATTTCACTGAGCGCATTTCTGCATACCTAAATGAATTTAAAAAGGCGAAATCGAATCTTAGGGTGTACCGTGTCTATTTTTAATCGTGTCTGAAGTGATCGTATTTATATTTTATATGATAATCTTATGAAGAAATAATTCACCAGGGATGCAGTGTGCAGAAATGAATCTGAACTTTGTTTTGGGTTGAAACGTTTTAGGGACAGTAAAAACTTAATTTATTCAAAATAACTTTGTTTCTTCTGCAAGAAATCTGGGTTCTATTAAAAATATCGTGCTACACATGCGATATGTGATACTTTACACAATTTGAATATGTTTTTAATTATGTAATAAAATCGCCGTGTCGATACATTTATTATTTCGTTTAGGTACTTTTACCGTTTAGCATGTCGTTAGACTGAAATCAAATACCAAGCACTGGTTTAGTACCACTTTCTGTCAGAAAAAAAAATGTATGAATAGTAATAGTTTGTGTCTTTTCAGAGATTTTTTTATGACAATGGCGTGGGACACCAACAGTCCTTATTATTCTCTCTTTTCGTCCCGTTTTTCTAAAGCTTTCTCCCATTTTTTTTTTCCATCCCCAAAGAGGAAACACGCTTATGAGAGGTTCTTGGTGAGTGAAATTTAGCACAGTTTCTAGCAATCGCATTCAAAATAGTCAAGTTGTTTCTAGTTTGCTGCATTTTTAAACGCCACTTGCTTATATAACCGACTTGTTAAACTCGCACTAAGATACAGAAATAAAACTTAGAACCCGGAACTCTTGGCCCAGTTCTGTCGCAGCTAATCAGTCTAAAGGTTTTATTGTTTAAACAAGATAAATTACTATCTGTTTTGTTTTATGCTTTAGTTTCTAGTATTGTTGAATTGTTTCAGTCTGAAAGTATTGAAAAAATTAAAAAAATGTCCTACAAAATTTTTGTTAACAATGATTGAGTATTATATATATAAATAATAGGTCATTCTATTTGTATGGTTACTAATTACGCGAGATTTTTTATTTATATCTATAAACAGTGCCAAACATTCACCCATACAAATATGTACTTAGCACACTTTTAAACTCGCTAAATTACGCTATATTCCGTAGAGTCGTAAACGTACAAATAGGGCTATCTGTATACGTGCAAATACCAGTTTTATGTTCCACAATCTTCTACGACATTATGTTATCCGTGTAATCAGAGAAAGCACCCATAGTAAATAGTTTTGTTACGATTTGTTTGGCGCCAGGTTCACGAGGTCATCAAGCCGTATGCTAATAAGCACGCATCTCGATGTCAAGTTTATAAAACAACAACCACTTTCATTTTTGTTTCGTTGCGAGTTCCGGCCGCTATTGTTGGTGGACAGGATACGAATGGCCAGTTTGCTTTGCAAATTTTAATAAATGGAAACGTTGATGGTTTTTGTCTTTGAGATTTAGAAATATCGCGCTGTAATACGAAACGTGTTTCGAATTTTAATATACTTATTATATTTACTTAGAGGTACTAAATTTGAATAAACGAGAAATTGCAGACTATTACAGTTTTACAGAAAGAAGCAAACACTGATGTCCGGGAATTCTTTGACCATTTTTATTTGAAGGTAATTAATTACACATACATATTACATATAAAGGTACATAGAGCGGGGATCGAAGACTACAAATAGCATTTTTTTAATTTATAAAGAAATTGTATCTACTAGTATAGCGGATACAAAGAAAAAGTAGTCGATAGAACCATTGAACTCTCTGTCACAGTTGGTAACCTTCATAGAAAGCGTAAAACGTGACAGGTGTTCTTACAAATTTCAATAAACGTTATCCACTATTGCAATCGCTAGTTATCATTCTAGTGCAATAGTTAACTTTATACAATGTTAGTTACGTAGCGAAAAATATAAATAATACATTCTACATTGATTTTAGTTATATATGTATCTCTTTTTTTCGTATGTTTAAGCTCCATGTAAAGTTTAGGTTTTTAAGTTATTTTTATTTTTAATTTAAAATACTAAATAAACATGATCTGGGTATATTACATAACATTATGATATTAGACAACTCACTTTATTACTCATTAAATATGTTATGTTGTTAATTTAACAATATGAATTAAAATTATACACTTCTCTCGGATCATTATTAATGTACAACGGGGTTATGTAAACAAATTTTATTATAATTGAAAATACATAGGACGTAACATAATATTAAAAGGAAAGTTATGAGAGCCTACCGTACCGGCTACCGCAATATAGTCCATGATATAACAGTATTTGTAACATGATTACGGGGAGGGAGTTGGCGCCGCGCGGCCTTAGAGAAAGTGTTCGAGGTTTCACCGCGGATCAATCTGTCCCAGCGCTGATCTCGCGTTATGACTACATTATGCTAACATGTAAACATTCTCAGCTAGAAAGAGTTATCAGGCACAACGGAGGTTACAAATATTCGTTTTTTTATAAGTATAAGTTATTGAAATGTAGTTCCTCATCGTGCATTACGTAAGGGGCCTCAGTCTAAGCCTAAGTCTTCTAGACGAAAAAAATAAGACCAAAACGTGTAACGACACTTTTTGCTTTACGGCGGTTCCCAATATGCTATCTCAACCCGTTTTCAGCTATCGACGGTTGAGTTTTCGATCTAAATATGAGAAAAAGCGTTAGATCGGTGCCCTCTGACGGATAGTTTGCGTTTTCGGATTGCTTATCCCATCTATGGTTTGTATATTGAAGCGCTTTTTCTCATATTTAGATCGAAAACTCAACCGTAGATAGCTGAAAACGGATTGAGATTGCATATTGGGAACCGTCGTTAGTCGTAAGCGGTGCGGCATGCGCGTGTTTCCTTGTCTGTATCTCTCTCATAGATAGCGCGCCATTTATTTTCATTTCATCTTTCTATTCATAAAAAAATATTACCATTCCTTCACTAATTTATCGAAAGGAACTACGTTTCATCTGGGTGTACCTTGATATCTCTCACGTTTTTTTATTCTCTGGTTTGTCGCAATACCATCATGGTTGTGCACAGAGGATAGCGCAAACGCATTATGCTGCGAAATTGTAATCTATCCTCATTTTATATTGTATCTTACTGCGTTGTAAATAATGTGAAAACTTTGGTTAAATAAATTATGCTGATTCTTTGTATAATGCTACTGGTTCCATTTGATTTTTATAAAACGGTAGGTATCGACAACCGTTTATTTTTATTACATTTTGGAACGTTCAAAGCACATCATCATAATCTCTAAATCAATTTACTTAAAATATAAGTATACTTAGGTTCTTGAAATCGCTCTGATTTCTATTGAAAATAATCGTATATTATGATGTACTCACTTTATGTAACCAAACGTGAGTAATTTATTTAAATGAATGAAGTTCAATACACAAAGCGTATTTTGCAGAAACATTACTTTTTAGCTTTATTGAAATTTTGTAAGGTTTCCTTTCCGAGTAGCACATTTTACGTAAGCGCTCCGTTGCATAATATTAAATTCCGAGAGAGTAAATCTTTATTCTCCCGAGTGTTTGCGCGAAAAGGATTTAAGAACTGGCCGGATTATGGTTTTGTAAACAGCCGCTCAGTATTAAGAAAGTTATGAAACAGTGGCTTCATGGCTTTAGAACGTGTCTTCACGAGTTTCATAGAGATTTTGTATTATAATTTTCCGGGCAGTTTTACGAAAACGAAGTATAGAATACTGGTTAGCACTCTTTGTAAATGCTCTCAATTTAACAAAATACCGTTAATCGATTATAAACAGTACACGACGTATAACATCTTGAGGGGTTTAAGCTTATGAAGTATAAATGGAATCAGAAATTAGGATCTGCAGGAATAAAAACACAACGTCAGATTGCACGCTAAATTTTGACAGCTGCAATTCTTTGTATTTAAATTAAATAAGATAATAATTCTGGCCTTCGGTTAACAAAGTGCGAGCTATGGGTCAAGTGAAGTCGAGATCAGATAATGAAAGAAAGCATCGACAACCGTAAGATTCAAAAGGTGAATTGTGAGCGAAGAGCGTGATATACGCGTCGAACATCGTGAAGACACTTGGATAACAAAGATATTATGTACTTACAAATCTTTTCGCTCTGCCGCCTCGAATGCTCTTTTATTTTGGACGAGTTGTTTGATATAACTAACTATGTATATTATATTACAACGTACCTACGCAGACACTTAGAATTTTCTTTAGCGCGATGATTCTGATTTCTGACATATTATGACTTACGACTTTCTCTGTTCCATAGACTAAATAAAGCTAGCTATGATAATTATAAACTATAAAGATATAGAATAATAATATAGAAAAGACACAAAATGTATCTATTCTAAAATGTTAAAAAATAGTCGTATTATTAAGGACATTTTATTTAATCATTTTATTGTTTATCCTGACAATTGTGGCTTATATATGTTATAACGCGACACAAAATAAGGTAAAACAATTTCGCTTAAATCTGTTAGTAGGGATGTGCATTCTTGTTTTTTAAATTTTTAACAATCTCGTAGGAAATGTAAATACATTTTGCAGTTGGTATGTCTATGATAGCTTCGTTCTCGCGAATGTTATCTCAACGATACTCGTTAGACTTTTTGTCTATTAACAACAAAGTCATTAGGTAACCAGACTAAGTTGAATAATGGACATTGATGTATTCTAACTTCTACCATTAGTTAACTGCAACCAATTACGCTTCTGTTCAGTAATCTGTTTTCGGAGTTTCAACTGACTGCATATAACCGGTGAAACTTTGCTAACTCCATTGTTTTAATAGGTCTAGTTCAGTTCAAACATGTCCTTGGTGTATAGACGAATGGATTCTATACCATCATTAAGATTGTTAAGTTAGATTTTAATGTTTGTATATTTAGATTTTCAAACAATTAAATAATACCACACAATTTCTTGCAATTGAGCACGTAAAGAGTCCGCGTCCTTTATCAGTTATCACCCGCAGGCCGCAAGTTTACCGCTCCACAATGTCACACTTTTGATTTTAGAACAGTTGATCTCCAATGTGTTGCTAGCAGTGAAAATTGTCATGTGGTTTTCTTAAATATTACATGAAAAAGAAAATTTTATGTATACTTCCTTAACAAAACAAATTAGTTATTATTTAGATTTATGATCATGCGTGCGCAAATGTAAAAGTATTACAAGACCAGTACAGACTACAGACACATGGCACTAGCAGTTTTAGTTTTGGTTTCGTTATACGTATCTGCTGTCAATTCTAAACATTCTATTTATTTGATTCTGGTGTATATAATTTGTCTGGAAAGGTAGATTTTACAAGATTTTATTTGCTTAATTTTATTTAAAGTAGTAAAGGAGTGAATTGTAATGATGGTATGATGTATCAGGTAGGAGCAGGAGCAGTGGCGTGTGGCGGGTGACGGCGGCGGCGCGGCAGCGCAGCGCGGTGGCGAGATGAGCGCGCCGCCGTCGGCCGCCGAGGCGCTCTCGTCATTGCTGTGGCAGCCCTACGACTGCCGCTCGCCGCCGCCGCGCCCGCGCCCGCGCACCGCCGTGTGGCACACCGGCCTCCTCCCCGGCGCGCGCGCTCAGTCGCCGAGCGGCGGTCGTCATGCGCGCTCGTCTGTTATATTTCACGATATGCGGCTGCCAGTCCCGGCGCCCGTGCGAAAATCCGACTCCGTGTCCGTGCGCGTGCCCGGCGAGCCGAGCCAGTGCAATGTGAATATAGTGCAAGTGCCGAGTCCGAACGTGAACAGTGCGGTGCAAACGGAACGGGAGAGGAGTGTAGCGAGTGCGGAATGTCAGACGGAGGAGCCGCGGCGGAGGAGGGCCCGGCGAGGGCGAGCGCCCCGGGCTCCGGAGCTGGAGAGCGTGCCGCCGCCCCCCTACAGCACGCTGCCGCCGCTCCACGTGCCCGTGCCTATGCCCGTGCCCGTGCCCATGCCCGTGCCCGTGTCGCCGCCGGCGCCGGCGCAGCTTGTCACACATCCTCCTGCGCCTAGATTTCCCTTCCAACCAGTGCCGCTCAGGTATGTACACACTACACATAACATTCATTGCTACAACCACATATCGTGCTAGATATTGAGATATAGTCTATCATCCAGAGTCAAATAAATAAATAAACATGTTGCCTATTTACATTACAATAACATAAAACAGAAAGCGTTCTTGTCGTTAACTAATTTAAGTATAGCTAAATAGTTGTAAAAACTAAAAAATGGCGATTGTTTAAACTTCCGCATAGCACCCACGGGAAATCTCATAGCAGTTTAACTGATCATGAGACAATGGAGAGTAATTGTACCATTTCTGGAACTGACGATGAGCGACAGTTAAGATGTTCAACACGCTGTTTCGGAGAAAGGCGATTGACGTTAACATGTAAATATCTAGATAATGAGCTCGAAACCTAGTATTTATTCTTTCGGTATTGTTATAGCGTTCAATACTGTACTATTCTTATCGCTCGTTGAAATCTTTTGCAGCTTTTAGTACATTACGATATAAAGTTACACAAGAGCTGAGCCTTTACATACATTTACGAATTTTCATAGTTCCTTTATGTATATAAGGGAAATAAATAAAAGTATTAAATGGTCGCGTTTTGTCTCTTTGAATCAATAGGCCTAGAGAAAGTAAACAAACTGAGTTCCGGTTTTCACTATCAGTTTTAATATATTACTATTACTTCATACCTACTTTATTGGTTATTAGTTTATTGCATTAAATGTTTACTTTGCAATCTATCAATTTCGTAATAATGTATGCAACGAGTTACGCGTAATAGCCAGGTTTGCCTTATCGGCAGATTCTATTTGCCAATTACTTGCCTAGTTCGAAAATATATTTCTTAAAAGTATGACAATACCATCAACCGTTAATTAAGGGATTTTGTCTTCCCGTGTACTATGATTTAGCATTATGATAAGAAAAAATATATTCAGTCCCTTCAGACGCACTTGCTATCGAATTACGTGAATTAATTAGACAAAAGGTTGGATATACATCTAATTATATACATGTAGTTAATATTCAAATTTAAAATGTAAATGTTTTCGACTGCAATACTGGTCTAAATAAAACATTACAGTTCCTATTACAACCAGTTATTTCGGCCTTGCTTGTTCATTGTCTAATATGTTTACGGTACAAGGTCGATACAGATACTCCGCATAATTTATTATAATTTTGTAATGGAACAATTGTTTCGTGTTATTAATGTTGATAATAATATCGGAGCTCTTTGTGTGAAACAACTAGACCTCACACGCAGACATGAATGTCTGCATTCCAGCTCGCGTTTGATAAAACCAGGTATTAAGGAGCGATGGATAGAAATAAATAACGCTACATAACAAAATAATGTAGCTTCTAGACTGTACTGTTAATTTATAAATTGACTTTAAAGTATTCCTAAAATCAGATTTAAAAATAATAGATTTATGTGAACATACTTACAACATACTTAGCCGAGATTAGAAAGTTTCATGATGTAACTGCAGATGATTTTGACCTTTGTAAAACATTACTTTTTCTTTAGAAAGAATAATGTGAATTGAACTGCGGAATGATCAGTTTCTACTTCCTTTGTTAAACAAATCGTTGAAATATCTAGCTGCTAGATTATGCATTATCAGCCAAACAAAAACACGGTTATCTTATAGAACAATAGAAGCATGGGTAAACTTACGGATGGCTTAATTGAGTCTCAATAGTGAACATAATTAAACACGTTTAGTGATAGTACGAGTCGAGAAGCAGAACTGGTTCACTGCCATGTGGAAAGTAAGCAGGTTATTTATTGAGAACGAATTTATCAAGTATTTTTACTGAGAAATTTACTTACTTCGAAGGACCATTAATAGCTTGACACTATTATTGAAACCTGCAATCGTAAATAGTGCTTAAGTATTTTCCGTGGATAGTTTTTAAAATAAAGAGATCGAAGGCAAGAAAAGAAAAAAGCGATATTGAAGTGGTATCTCATTGATTCTACTTGATATTAATCGTACCTCCAATCGTGGCCAAGTACATGATTTCTTGATCTTTCTATGACATATAAGTACATATTTTAATTCGATGTTGGTATGTAGAATAATATTAACATTTTTTTATTATTATAATGTTCATGTAGCATTTAATAAAATTAAAAATATGTTTTATAATTTAAATCATACTTAATATTATAAGCTATTTATATTTTTGTAAAGTTTAGTTAACAAGGCCTGTTATGATTATATTATTCTTACGTATTTTAATGAGTGGTGAGCTCGACTCTCTACAATTAAGTTGCGTCATATAATTATGCAAATTACTATTTTTGGTATGCAATATAATGCAAAGTGCGCTCGTATGCCTAAATCTTATCGCTTAACCTTGCTTCTTGAGCTAATTAGCATCATTTCTTAACTTCTGAACTTGTATAGTGTTTAATTTTAGAGCGTCGTTGTTTTGACATACCTTTAATAATTTCTAAACGCAAAATGGGCGCGATTTCATGTAAGTATAGGCGAATAATTAATGAATAGATAACAATACAATTTTAAAATGAAATTACAAGTATTTTAAAGTTTAAGATTACATTGAAATAAGTCAAAGAGCCCGTTCAATATAATTATTTCTCTATATTCATCTTATATTTAATCGGCCTTATAAAATTTTAAGTGGAAAGCGAATTGTATAGAGACGCAGCGGGAGTCGTTTCGTATGTGAATCAAGAAAACGTAGTGTACTTGTTTACTGGCCCAGATCGGAGGTCCGTGTAGGTCGCCGTGTGACACACTAGTGACCATTGACGAGAGCCTACTCTGCCCCATAGACAACTTACTTAAAAGTTTTAACTTTGAAACAGTAAAGAAATGTGTATACTACATAGTATAAAGTCGCTCTCTGTGTCCCTTTATCCCTCTTCTTCTTCGTCGTGACCTCATGACTGAGGGACGTGACTATGGTGCGTCACCCTGGCCACCATTTTCTTCCAGTCACTTCGGTCTTGAGCCATCTGGATGGATGTTTGCAACGAAGCTCCCGTAGCGTCCTGTGTTGCATGAGTCCATCTTGTAGGGGAACGGCCTCTTGCTCTCTTTCCTTCAACACAGCCAGTGATTATCAGCCTTTCTAGACTGTCAAACCTTGACCTTTATCCATAATCCATATGTATGCTTAAATCTTTAAGACTACGCAACCGATTCTCATCCGGTTTTTATAAACGAGTGAAGCCGGGGCGGGTCGCTAGTGTACTTAAGAACTTTTATTTAGGGGTATGTTTTGTTATGTTAAATGGTGTTTGATATCTCGTCTGATGTCTTGTATAAAAAGATGTTATAATTAATCTTACTTCAAAGCAAGGCATAGTTTAACGGTGTTTATATTTCAAATAAGTGCGTTATTCTGCGAATGCTTAATCACTGTTGTCATTTTCCTTTGTGTGGTAATTAGTACTTATTACATTTAAAAACAGGAAAATTTTATCAATAACAGACACAAATTATTATAATAGCTTATTTACCTTATTGTATGATTACATACGAGGCATTACTTTGCATTTATAATTATTTATTCAACAAAATTGTTACTAAGTACTAAAATTATGTCTCAATTCTGAAATACGTACCTTAAATGTTAAAAATTAAGTAAATAGGAGCACCGGTAGCCCTTTTTTCCCTTAATTATGCCAGTAAGCAAGTCGTGAGACTCTTAGCTTTAACGCTAAGATGGTCGAAAGTGGTCTTAACCTTAAGACGAATCACCAGCTCGGTTGCCAACCGTCATAAAAAAATAAATGGCACATCAATCGAGAAAACATATTTAATTATAAAATAAGTAATCATATTGAATGTGTCAGCAATTTTCACCATAGCGTATTGTAATGTAAACAGCGTCGTCCTCCAAAGCGTTAGTCGGTCAATACGTTTCGAGTTAGCTTGCGAAACTTTACACTAGCGTTTGTTATACGTGTTTGAATTAGCGGTAATATACAAAAAAATTGTCAAACACTCTAAGAAAGTAAGGTTATAATTTATTGATTTTGGTATTCGCAAAAACGTATTAAATTGGGCTTGTGGGTAAAAGTCAATGTGTGTTTATTATTCAGTGTCAAGTTTTTATGAACTATGAGCATATAACATTATACGTATATTATATGTACTTAATATAAGGAACGGCTTTTGCTTATACATGTAGTGTTAAAGCCACAAATTATCTTAAATAGATAAAAAATTGTTAGTGAAATTAATCTAAAATATATACAAAAACTGTTCTAATTGAATACTTAATAAAGTCTCCGTACTTATTAGTTCTCATTCGTCATTCCGTTCTATTTCTAGAGTCGACACTTCCTTGAATGTTAAGCTCACGAATACACCACCTCGTACGTATCTGGCGACTAGCCAACATCCTAATGGCGCGGGCCTAGCGCCAAAGCCACCAGAAATCTTAAATATTTCAAACTTAACTCCTTAGTCGATTGATTTGGCGTCATTAATATAGTTACTGTGAAATTCACTACGATTTAATAACTATTTCCATATTAAAATATTCTTAAATACTAATAACATTGTTAAAGACGATTATATAGGTCCCTTCTTTAGTAGGTATTTACTAGCTGGTTCGACGCGACTTCTTTCGAACATTGTTTTTGCTTAAAAACTATCATCGTATATCTAGAAATATTCTAAAAAAAATATGTTTATCGGTTCAGCTATTTATCGAGTTATGCACTTACCAACATTTTGCGATTCATTTTTTATATTATAAGATTATTTTTCGAGTACGAGTTTCTTATTTCAAGACGTTTGGTTGTTACTAAAATCTCACAATAATGTGCGCGCAGTGCGCTGTTGTACGTCCATTCCACTATCAATTTACCGTAAAGAATCTCACATAATTTATTATCTGTCGCTGCTGTGGTTGAATTTCACCAGAGTCGTGACTGGAGGGAACCAAATAACCAATTACGGCAGTCGCCAATCCTTGGGGTAACTGCAATCCAATTTGTTCTCGTATTGTCTGTAGAATGGCCTTCGTAAATGATTATTACGTTTTATATTACAACCGTAATGTAAGAATGTGGGACAGTTAGAGTTTGGATGAATAATACTTATTCGTTATCATATTTTTGGGAAGTTACGATTTGTTTTTCACGATCACTGCCGATGCTGTTGAACTCTGCCGCACCCGTGACTTGGCTCGTGTTTATTTCGATTACGTTTTTCTTAATAATTTTCGAGTCTATTTGGAATTATTATTTTGTTATAAAAACGCTCATTAATAATAAAGTTTCCTACCAATAACATTAATCTAATTAAATTCTTGGATATTGATAAAATGACAAATCTGTATCACTAAATATAGTATATGTTCTTTACGTATAGTAACGAATGTATATAGAAACTAGCTGACCCGTGCCCACTTCGTTGGGCATAATGTATATTATCCTATTCGGTATTTTATATAGCCTATGACAATAATGTGGTTTTCTATTGGTGAAAAAAAAATTTTAAATCGGTTCAATAGATCCCGAGATGACCCCTTACAATTTAACAAACACACAAACTTTGGTTCTTTATATTCTTAGTATAGATAAAAATGTTATATACCTAACACTTTTATCCACATTCATTTTATAGCAGTAAATATATTGCACCAAGTTGAGGGTATTTGCGAAACATCGATCGTAACAATTCAATGCTGCATCTGAGTATTCTGCCCACGTCATAACGTTTACTTTACGAAATACTCTTCGGTATATTGTATTGCACTAATTATCTCGGTATTGCGAATTCTCATTTAGGTTCCATTACAGTAATGTATAAGATTGATAGCACTGTATAATACAATGGAGAATAAGTGACAGTTGTTTTACATTGTTTTAAGAGGATTTAATAAGAACATTTTAATCTGTAATACTAATATTGAGTATATGAATGTAAATTGATTTCTTAAAATCGTCTTCCCAAAT
Source organism: Eurema hecabe (assembly GCA_026213755.1). Lineage (NCBI taxonomy): Eukaryota > Metazoa > Arthropoda > Insecta > Lepidoptera > Pieridae > Terias > Terias hecabe. The sequence continues at coordinate 5,464,005 of JADANM010006710.1, forward strand.
AAAGCCATATTATTTGTGAATACCATAGGCTGTATTAAATAGAAAGTTGTCGGAAAAAGGAAACACATTTTAAGGTGGTAAAATCCTAGCTCCGTGATTTTACCTACTTATTTCTTCACATGATGCGATAAATTTCGATTGATTGAAGGTTAAAATTAAAGTATATTTATTCAATTTTTTAAATACAGAAGCAATATTTGTAGACAATATCGATATTATAAAATACTATACGTATCTCAGAATTACTCGGTCACTAGTATATTCCAGGTTAAAAATCAATTATTGTAAAAAAAACAATAGCAAAATCAAAACTACTAACTGTACCTCATAGCTGCAGTTAAACTTAACTATTTTGTATCGATAAACTAATAGTTATATTGTAGTTTGGGGTGAAAGTGGTCGACAAGTTACTTAAATGGTCACGATAGGCGACGGCTTGTCCGATGCGTTTTACACGAACGAAGTTTAAGCAAAAATGTTATTAATAATGTATACTTAATGTGTTTATAAGCATAAAATAGTTTATACAAAAACCTTTTATTGAGATGTTACGACATTTCAATACATTGTATACGTCATAATCTTTAATATGCCATTATTTGAGTTCAAATTTAAGAAATACAATTACATTAAGTAGGTATCTGAAAAATTAGTATAATTAAAAATGTTATTACAAATAAGTATTTCTGTCATTATTAATTTATCCTTCAATAAGGTTTTTATACACCATTTTACACCGAAAATACTTTTTAAATTAATTATTATTCATAAGAAATTAAAGTATTAATAAGCTATTTCGAACAAAGACAGCGGGGTAAACATAGCTGTGCTCATTTCATAGAATCCAATTAAAACATCTTCAAGCAAACAAGAAGTTGATTCATTATTGAGACCCTGTATCAAATTAATTGGATAAGGGACGATATGGCCCCGAACGTGCGTTAAACTTACGGTGTGACGACACGTGAGCCTCGCACGATTAATTATTACTTAGACCTTGTTTATTCACGGTCTAGATATCACCTGCTTTATCTAAGGTGTCGATTCAAAGCTTTAAAGAACGTAAATTATTACCCTAACATTCCTTTCCTTTTTTTTTAAAGGTCGGCAACTCAGTCGAGAGGCATTTTTAGCATTGCGATTTGCGACTGTATATGGGTGGAGATGGTCGGAAACATAAGACGAACCTTCAATTGCCTAGCGCCACATAAAAAAAGCCAAACTTAATGTGTAAACTATTGAAAATTTTGTAATATTGTAAACGTAAGACTTCGAATAATAATATAATTAATTCAATTTTCAAGATCCTGAACGGTCGAATAGATAACGGATTATACTTTTCTAATGTAAAAAATACATAACAAAATATTTTTAGGGCCATGTAAATTACGTTCGATTCACTCGAAGTTTAAGCCTAACAATAAGAATTTAGAATTTAGGAACTTAAACATAATGTATCTTGAAGTCTTTAAGCGAAACCCTCTTTGTTCATCATATAACACGAATTGGATTCAAAGCGTGACATGATGTGTGTTTGATGAACCGTAGAACATTCCCGCCTTTGCTCATTACCAGCCAAGCCTGTCGTATTATTTTGAATGACGATTGCATATAAAATGTCTCGCTGGTATAGTGGTAATTGTGTGCGACACGCAGAGTCAATCGGCGATTTTGTTCCGTGTCTGTGTTATAATGTTTGTAACTGTGGCATGCGATACCCATATTTACATAAAATTAAATATTTTTTTAAAACTTCGTAAGTAGCTTAGGTACATGTTTAAGTCTGAGTTCTTTGATATAGAATTTGGTAAATGTTTGACGCCTGAAAGAGATGTGTTTAAACTTCTTTATCACTAAATTGTATGACAATTATATTCATATGTACATATACATAATATGTATATCTAAAATGTAAATGTGGCAAAAGTAACTAACGCTATATTACTGAAATTGCGAAAAGATGATTTAACGGTGCTATTAGATACATTATAACTATTAAAGTATAGAATTGCGGTCAGTATAGAATTTCGTTAAATTAAGTCATTGAATTGCGCAACAATCGTCCACCGAATGGATATTATGTGGACTACGTAACATACATTACTTTTTGTATTATTCATCCAACAAATTGGTATTGTGCAAGAAACTTTAAACGCTTTCGTTTCGTTATCTAAGTATGTTCTATTTGACAAAACCTTCGGACGTGTGACACGAATTCCTTAACTATTAGTACTGGTATAACAAAGGATGGCCGATGGATATGCATTTTTTAGAAAGTTATATCATGTAAAAACAAGGAAAACGTCAGTGAGTGCGTGATATCTTTCTCTGACATTCGCCAGCGTCATTATGTAAATTGTCGTTCAGAACGGTAATGATGGGTCAGCTTTGAAACCACGCAGTGTACAATATCGTCGGGGGAAACTCCGAACTTTGAACCTTATTATGCTTGCTACGTGACCGTAAATAAACATATTTAATTCCATTTCACATTATTACAAAAGGGAAAATATCTGATAAACAAAACGCGTATATTGTACGGTTAAATGAGAATTTTTTGGAGAAATATAACACAACATTGTTTGGAAATAAGGATTCGAAAACAATACTTCTAATTGTTCTTAATTAAATTACATCGATATTATATAGAGAATTAAAACACCATTAGAGAGCTCTATTTGACTATAACGTTCCATGCAGCACTGGAATAAATCCGGTTGATATTTAGTTTTGTGACCTCGCAACAACTGACCCGGGCACATGCACATTACATACATTGAAGCATTAACAGACTCTAAACCCAAGAAATAGATATCAAAATCGAATAGCTGCGTGGTAAATGTATTTATTATGCGATTTATACCAGTTACATTTGGTTATTCGCAATTTGTATCTCAACTGTGATGGAAAGCAATCGCCTGTTGT
>JADANM010006710.1:5471005-5528257 GCA_026213755.1 Eurema hecabe
CGCTTATATAATCTGTTGCAGACCAAACTTTTTATACCAGTCCACAGATATAAACACGTATCCTAACGCTCTAAGATTTATGTAATCAATAACTCAACGGTATTATACATCGGGGACAGTGATTTATTATATTTGAAACCGTGCGCCCACACTCTAAGGGTGTAGTTTGAAAAGGGACTTTTACCTGCTATACTATGCCTCCGCGCGATGAATACCGTAACAATAACCTAATTTGAGAGGAAATTCGCTATTGAAGTTGGTACGAAGCAAGCTTGATTAGTTTCTGTTCGTCATTTGAAACTACAGAGCGTTGACGTGAGGAATTCGTTGAGTTCATTAACATTAGAAGTTAATTTGCTTCAACGACAGTGACATCCTTCTAAATTATCTATTGAATTTTTTTCTAAGTGGCTAATATTAAAAATTATATCAAATAGATAGAAATACGTAATTCTCTTATATTTTAAACTTTTACGTAATTTCTCTAACTCCCTTGAAACTTATTTGGATGTAACTTAGCATACATAATAAAGCAACAATACATTTTATATACAGTAATGTATTGACCAAATTGCGTCTTTTCGTTTTATCTTATGCATAAAGTAAGCAATATTCTAAAGACTTTTGTTACTATCGTGTACGTCGTAAAGATTTTTTTTTATTTCATTGTTAAAGGGATCTTGGAGTACAGATAGCGTTGTCAGTTGTCTACCTGCTATTGAAATGTCTTGTGACTGGGGTACTTTAGTTTTTAGATCGTATAAAAACTTCCTTTAGTTAAGGGACAGATTTTCCCTCCCGAGGGTTGGTAATAGTTCGTATCGTATGTCCTATACATACATAGATTATAATACGTAGTTAAATAGACTATAAAAAGATAAACATAATAGATTTGTCCATCTTAAATACAATAGGTATACCGCATTTATTTGTTTTTAGGTCGTTGTGAAATTAAATTCATTAGGAAATAGACATTCGTTGAAAATGTTTAATTACGTAAGGAAAACAATAAAACCCAAAGATTAAGTCTTCATTAAAATAAAGAAACGCGAGTAGATCAAATATCTGTCTGTATGAAATGCTGTATAATTATAGGCACACAGAATACCGTAGTCTGCAGCAAAGTATTTAAAAAACTAGAAAGCACCTATTATGTACCTTGTAGGAACTGGTAGGTTTAAAAGCACATTGACCTAAATATGCACTTATGACAGTCCAACATCTAAGATCCGACGTCCTTATATGACTAGTTTTTCTACAATAGCGTCGTCTTTTTCACACGTCAGTAATATATGTGAGCGTGAAGGAGATAAATGATTCTACGTACATCGGTCGTGGGAAACGATGGTAACAAGGTTTATGTCCTCCCTTTCGCTTAGCTGCTAACTTGATTGGCCTTTGTTCCAAAATGATGCGTGAATTATGTTTGCTGACCACAGAGTATATAGTCGAGTGAATAATTATGGTATTTTTTGCTTTTGCTTATTCATATTAAACTTGTTTTATAAAGTATACCATAGTCAGTTATTTTGTTCAAGTAACTGCTTTATATTTTCTTGTGTACATAAACGTACCTACAAAATATACGTAGTATTTAGTAAGCTAAATAATATTAAGTACTGGCTAATTACAGACATAAAATGTGGCGTTATATAAAAGTTTTTTGCACGTAATATTTTGTAACATCTGTGTGTGAATAATGAGAGGCTAGCACTGAAACCAGCACGCGTGGATGCTCATGGAAATATTAATCGTAAAAATATACGTTATGATACAGATAAATTATTGTCTATTTTATTAAAATATTCTGTTTCGCTTTGGTTATTTTCATATATCTGGGCTTTAAGTTAGCGAATAAATTTATTCTAAGTCCTAAGCTAATGTTCAATGAATATCTTTATGATTTTAAAACAAATTGAATCTTTTAGGTAATTATTTTTGAAGATAACAAGAAGATCTTTCAAAGGTTTCATTATCCAAAAAATGAAGAGAACAATTCAAAATGTTATATTTAATTGGTTTGTTTTCAATAATTTCGGAATCGTTCGAAAACTAGATAAAAATAACTAATTTCTAGTACCTGTTTAATCGCAATAGAGTATGCAAATGCGTACTTCATATGAGCACATTCAGTGAGATGTCAAACGATTGTTTAACCGTTATAAGTAGTAAACAATGGAATCAGACCATACATGCAGTTACCGCGACTCGGTCTTAGTGTAAACCGGTACCCGGGTCGACGCACCAATACATTTTATACAAAGGGCTTTGCTGTTCAAAATTTATACTGTTCTCATGTTGTAATGGTTGTATTAAAGCGTTGTTCCTGCCAGGATTTTGTATTAATAGTTATAATAGTGAACTATTGTTTTTAAATGTATGAAATTTGTAGATAGATATACGTCTCAAATGGCGATGAAATTCTGATTGTCAATCAGGAATCCAAAACCGTATTATGATTAAATATAACCACGCATATATAAATTAATAAATACAAAAAACTATCTGAATAGTTGATAAAACTAAAATGTTATTGATTTTAAAAAATTCGATGTTCTTTTTATTCTGGTTCTGGAAATTAGTAGAAACTCACGTTCAATTGTCATTTGTTTCTAGAAAGATTTTATTTTTTCAAACTGCGCAGTTAACACACACTTGACCTTATTTGTACTATGATAATGCTATCATAATTAATAGTCAATTAAATAATAGAATTAGGTATATTGCATATTAATCTGCTATTATCAAATCATTTGTCACATCCACTTATGATATTGTTATCTTATTAAAGAAACATTTGAAATAAAATATTCTTACAAATAATGAATTGAACGCGTGTCGTTATATTTAAATGGAGTATCCATTTTGTTGAATGTTTTTTCCGCTGCTCCATATAGTCTTAATTATATGCCACAATATGGCAAACTTCAAAGAAGTTAAGCAATCATCCGGTAATGATGGCCGCCGTCCAAACGGCTTTCGCCCGCATTCGACATTGCACCGTCAACGAACTCTTCATTTTTCTATTTATGGCGCCAAAAAAGACCATTACTGAGCTTAATTCGTGCTATTTCCACGATCGTCAATTTCACGCGGACTGAATAGAAGTTATTACGAAATGTTTCTTTTTACAGCTCATTTAATTCGAGTGACGGATATACATTTTGAAAAAATAATATGGAGTTATATTAGATATAAGTTGACATTTATGTTTTTTTTTATTTGAAAGAATAGTAATGAAAACGAACTAATAACTATAAATTTGAATGATGCTAATTTTATAGTTGCTGACATATCATTATAATATATATACGTATAAAGTAAAATAATGTGTTGTAATATGCTATTACAGTAAATATGAAACGTTACTTAAACTAAACGCTTAGTAGACAAATAAGCGATTATGTTGTAATTATACTTAACCTTATTTAAAAATAGTTATATAATTTCACTTGATAATCATTACACTATCTTGGGCTTTATTATTTGTTTTATTTTAAAATTAGATCTAAATAAAAAGCGTGACAGTACTAATAGCCGTGAGCATAAGTCCGTGAGAAACATTCCAACAATGCTATGTCAAGCTTTGAAAGCTACGGAGGTAACAAGAAGTACGTAAGACCCTCATGCTTCCGAGCAGTCGAATGTTCCCACAAATTTCCCAAAAATACCGCTTGTTAAACGCCATTGTAAGTATACGTTTCGATGGGAAAGTGGAATTCGGCAGCAATCATTAGAACTCGCTCGATTGTATAAATGCAGGTTTTAAAACCCACAACAACACATTCCAGTAGGTCGCTTAGCTTACCTTACCTTAGCTTTTCGCTGGTAATATCAAATTGAATATATCAAAATGAAATTCTGTGCTATAATTAAAAACAGCTTGCAAAAATAATATCATTTTCCAACATTCAATTGCTAGTTAAGGTCGTGTGAAATGAAAAAGAAATAACAAAAAACGTAAATTCATATTCCATTAATGCTATATTTCGACTAAATTTAAATTTAATTTCAAATAAAAGTTATAAAGTCATTAACTACAATTGGTTCCGGAAAATTGTTATTACATGTTTTCATTATGAAATAATTAGTTTTGTTATTGTCACAGTACTTATTCACAATTACCAATAATCCAGTTACGCTTATTTTACTCACAAATGTATTGTTCAATTCTCTCATATGATCAAATACTGATTAATATTTCTGGCCAACAACCACTCACTAGCTTGCATCGTGCAATTTAGTAGATGAAACTCGATTTGTTCAAATAAAATAGTTATTTTCAATTGGTGGGCAAAACTGTTTGAGGTTTGGTGATTTTAGTGGTTACGGCGTATTCACTTTGTGAACGTATTTGCAAGCGCATGGGAATATTAGTCGAGTCTAACGTCTAATGAAATTCAAACTACAGCGAGACGGTAATAATTCTGTTTTATTCTTTCCAGGTAAGCTTTGCATTACACCTGAATCGAACCGAGAGTTTTCGATTATCGTGAGTACAAAACTTTTTATGTCAAGTTGTAGAAAAAACGTTTTCATTGTTACGAGATTTCACAGTGCGAAGGCCGCAATGTAGCGCACTGACTTAGTTTGTACCACAAAGACCTTGCGATCGTCGGAGCTTTATAAAATCTAGTTGAAAGCCTTTACGGAACATTTTAGTTTTCTTTATTGTAAGGCAGCGCAGTGTTAAAATTAATAGGCGTGATGTTACGAACCTATATTATAGTAAATTATAACAACCACTTCATTTCGTAAGAATATAAATGTTTAAGTTTGGAAATGGTAAAGCATATATGTGCATCCAATTTACCGTCGTTCTCTTTCATTTAGAAAATAAGATAAGACTTCCTCAGTGTAGACTGCTTGTAGTCTACGTAGGTAGTACACATAACATATTATATATTCAACGAGCTTTATTTGGAAAATATAGGATTATTATCCTAGATAATTAAGTTTATGACGCATAAATGTTTGTTTTACTATTAAATTATTCATTTATTTGCTTCCATAGTTGCCTATCAATGTTTGAAGCAAAGTAAAAGTAAAATTACACGTGATTTACACCTTATAAATATCATGACCCGGATCGAAAACCACTCTCTTTTGCTTAGCGACAAGGTAGCTACTTCTAACGAACGATACAACAGTAGACTTATTTACGAAAATGAAATTAATAAAGATTATTACGTACATAGTAAATTCAATACACAATAAATGATAAAGAATGATAGCTAACAATATTGTTTTAGAATAATAAATAACTTGATAGTCTTTGAAAATATAAGCTAACAAAATATTATTCCGGATTTAAATGAATCACACTTCACAATACTCTCTATGATATATTTTTCAACAGATCAAGATTATATTAGTAAGAACATCATGTTTACAAAAAAATATGATCTATCGCTTGTCTAACAAACAAATGGTGCTGATTTAATTATTCACGACTTCCATATACGCAATAACGATCAATTTACATTATTACAAGTGTTACCGAGGCTTAATTTATACGGAAGTGATGTAAGCGTAATTTTTTACGCCTCAAAACAAATGCATAAACAGTTCATTATTGTGATTACTGTAGCGTTATAGATCGAAAGATGGTGAACATATACCTACATATCTTAGGTAAATATTTAATAGTTCTGTAGAAATTTATACGTAATAGATAATTAATTAAGAAACTGTCTGTAGAGAGATACTATCAATGAGGTTGTTTTTGTTCCTATTAACTTAGACTATTTATGTCCTACACTTTTGGTATGTTCATATTTTACCATAGGTTTATGCATCTATAATTAATGTATTACAGTATTTTAAAACGTAAAAAACAGCCGAAGTTTAAATATAAATAACCTATATTAGTTTAGAAAATTATGAAAACTTGCAAAATATAAGCCAAATAATATATACCGGATTTCATAACTGATATTGAAACTATTACGCAGCAATTTGGTTTCCATTTTATAATCTCAATGAAACAATTAATATAACGTTGTATAAAAAATAGATCATATAAATTACTTATTAAATATTAGCTGTTAAAAATACAGATGGTCAAATCATAACTCGAAGCGGGTAAGTTACGTAATATAAAACGTTGCAATCGCTTCAATCGGAATAAGAAGAAAGCAAAGCCTCGATGAGCGGTAAGAGCAGTCACGTACTACACGGTTATCCCACTTTCCACTTTTCAACGCGTGAATAAGATATAATGCGATATATTTCCACACCGGCTTTACTGGGAATGCCTTGAAATGTATTCTACTGAGGTTAGTCTTTGAAGGTATGTACGTTAATTGAGATTGCAATTTTTTTACATTTATACCTATATATTTTGGATAGGCGCTGCTTATTTAGAATGTAAGGTGTAGCTTAACGGGGTTGCTGAATTCTAGAATTAATGATGTCGCTTATAAATATCTATTGATACACAATAAATGTAGAAATTAGTATGTATCCATAGACAGTAGATACGACGATACGAGAGTCTCGAAATGTATGAAATAAATCACGACACGGTTAAGATATAATCTGGCTTTAAACCAAGAATCTCCGCTATTCTCGGATTATTTATTAAAATTAGGCATTGTTAAGGCCCTTCAAAGCGCTTTCATAATCTTTCGTAAAATTAAAAATTCTGCAGATATTTGTTCACGTTCTGTGTGCATATTTTAAGAGTGAATATTTCAGTCGTGTTAACGCTCCAGTCAGGATACGTTTGCGTACGTCGGCGTCAGCAAATCCTTAGGGATCTTATTTCCTTCACTGAAGTCGCACGTAAGCTTGTATGTGCCAAACAGTTTTGCAGGAATTGATTTGCTCAATCGACAATAGGAGATATTTAACATGATTTTACGTAAAATGGTACAAAAGTGAATAGTTTATAAACCTGGCAACAATGTATATTTCGCTTACTACTTTCATTAGATATATTTTTTCGGTTAGTACTCAAGTGCTTTTAGTTTATATAAAATCAATTTATTCGAAATAGATATAAAAAACTGATGGAGCTCAGTGCAAAGCCTAGGAGTTTGCTAGCAACATAAAGACACTCTCATAACCTTATGACATGAAAAGTAAATATAAATAACATTCATGATAAAGTATATTAGGCCAAATAATAAAGACAAAGGAAAATTTCACTTTTTTGTTTTGTTTCCTAAAACTATTAGATTATATAACTTGAGTCGTGGGAATTGTCATTGTTTATAAAAATCGCGTTGAGTGACACGCGTGTACAATGGAATATCCAACATCGGAAGGCCTTGTTAGCACTGCATCAAATTACGCCGCCGATTGCTATCTAAACCTTCATTTTTTCTCGTAGATAATTCACAATTTTCCTGTTTGATTGCCTCGGATAGATATTTATTATGGTTATCACGAGTTATTGTCTGTAAAAATTGCGTTCTTCTTCGTTGAAAAATAGACATTGTTTATTTTTGCTTGTTTGAACGATGTTCAATAACCGTCTACTCTGAAATTGCTATTTGTATTCACGTCGACGCAACCTACCTACTTCGTCGATCTTGAATAATATTGTGTCAGATTTAACATTAAAACGTCTTCTTTATCGTTGTATGATTTAATATCAAAATACATCAAATGGTTTTGATGCATTAAATGTACATTGTACAAAATGAACATTTATAATAAAACATTTACAATAAAAGGATAAACGGCTATTAATATAGTTTATGGAAAAAAATGTCTATTCTAACTTGTGTCCCTGCCTTTTTTATACTATATGTATTTGTAATTTATACCTCTATCCTTTCCAACTTTATAAACAATGCTCAGTTGCCTGTCATAATGAAAAGCTTTTAAAAATCGTTTCAACGCATCGTCAAACAAGCAAACAGAAGCAGAAAAACCTTTTATATTTACAAAACATTAGCTACAAAATTTCCATAGATTAAAAAGAGGATTTAATTATACCGGGATCAGAGGTAAGTGAAATGTTATGTACAGGAGTCGGCAGCTGTTTTATCGTCGGTAAGCATGCATTGTCGGCGCTCTCACGCGCTCACTAGCTCGTATTAAATAACACAAAACCCTACATTTCATCGTTAGCCTGCTATCCTGATGATTGTGTGGATTTACGAATCGTATTTCACTCGTTAAACATGTTTTAATTACGTTAAACCAACAAATTATGAACGCAATAAGCAGCTGTGTAAACTAACTTTGGGTAGCTAAATTATAACGTAATTTGCACAGCTTATTAATATTTTGTTTTAATAGTTTCGTGTTTGTATGTGGCTTGTAGTTCGAAGTCGTTATGGTATAGTGGAGTGAAAGGCACAACCCTGCCCACAAGCGGAGTTCTAGAACAATCTATTATTGTCTATTCTTTTAATATGCGTGTACGTTATTGTATTGTAATATGTTAGTAATAACTATTTATCATTCATAAGTAATCTAGAACTTTAATTGTTATTCTAAAATTTGTTATGACTAATCATCATTTATCACTAATCTAAAACTTTCCTTGCAATTGTAGACCCGTTTATAATCTAGGTAATAATAAAAATGCAAAAGTTTCGCTACTACTGAAACTGTTAAATGTTAATTAACTGTTCTTTAAAATTTAAACTTTGTTAAAGACTGGATAGAAGCGACTGTTTAGCCAAAACAGCTGAAGGGTAACAAATTCACGGGCAGATTCACTTCCACTAAACAGCCGGTCTACACGAAAGAGATCAAAGCGCTGAGCTGTAAACATTTTCTTAGACCCACAGATTAATCACACATTCATGTTTTTATGTTTGAAATTGCCTATTGGAATTATATTGCTATACCAAATGCTAATATTATATAAATCGTAACTTTCTACGAACCACAATGAACGTAGGTAGTAGGTATATAAAATACGTATGATATTTCTAATATCAAACACTACGGCCTATCGAGCTCTCTCATATAGTTTAATGACTTGTTATATAAGTTGTTCATCCATTGCCCTAGACCTGGGCGGGGAGCCATTAAAAATGATTTGTTAGTTCTCACCTCTTACAATACGCAATTTCTTTATAACTTGCCCCGTAAGTCACGAAAGTATTTCACGAATACTGCAGTGGAACTCTTAACGGGAAATTCGGGGAAACTTTCCCTATTCACCTTTGTTAGTGAAAAAATCTCAGCCGGTCCCGTCGGGCGGACGCCTAGACACAATAAAATTTACATGTTCCGCCTTCAGCCTATATTTTATTTTAAAAGGGTGAAATAAGACGATATTACGCAAAGAGAATATTCAATTAGAGCCTCTTTTAGATTTATGCAATGGAGGGCGCCGTTCGAATTTTCTTTCTTTTCCCCACTGATTCACTTTTGTTCTTTTTGTATTTATGTCATTTTATGCTAGATCTGTGGCGAGGTAGGTAGTTATTAAAGTGTTTTATCTTTATTGTTTGAAAGAAGGTTCCATTATGAATTCTTTTGTGAAAATTATTAAGTTGAACTAAAGGTGAGAATTTTAGTAGGAAATACAAGTGTTATGTCACCCACTAATTAATTAAATAAATATGAAAATGCTTTAGTTATTTTAGCGATAATGTCGCGCGTATTTAATTTTAGCGTTTTATTTGAAGCAAGAGCTCTCATAACGGAACTCTTAACCTAAATTGAGGAAAGGTGGGCTCGTTCGCTCGTTTTGATGTCTTTGCTTGGGGACCTGTTAAATCTTTTATTGGTAATTAGACCGCGAAAGACCAAGGAGGTCGTTACTTCCTAAATTCGCTATAAAATAATGCAACTTTACGGTATCTTATCTTATTAATAGGTACAGGTTATGGACATTTTTGGAAAATGAGTTTTATTGATTGAAGGATAACATTTAATTGCAAATATCACCCTCTACTTTTCCCAAGTACGTTCGTTCTTGGGCTGTTAAACACGCATATAATATAAGAAAAAAACCTTATGATATTAGGAATGTATAGTATATTTTTTCCATTCAAAAACTAAGCTTTTAGAGGATGGTACGATATGGCATTTCTTAAAAGATTGATCTCTACATACGTAAACATTATTTGGTATTTTCATTATAGGGTTTAAATACTCCTTATATTTCATCACTTTCATATGTAAATCAATTGATATTAACATATATCGCAATAAATTCATTAAATTGTAGTAAAATGATTTGGTCTGAATACAAGCAACCTGTGCATATAACCACGTATTAGGATTAGGTTAAATGAGATTGGGTGTGGGTTTACGTAAGCATGTATCTTCAGCAAGCTTTCCAATAACAGTGATGCAGCTTACCGCAAATTTAATCAGGACCTATATTAGGTCACATGAAACCACCTGAACTAGGGCATATACCAGGTGCTCTTAGTTTTATCACTGGTTTGACCTACTTGCGCGAATTGTGATATTACAAACAAGTTTCGGATAGAAAACCTTTAAAATGTTTTTAGTTTACACCTTACTTGATGGAAATATGACGAATATTGATAGGCAGGTGGATCGGAAGCTATGAATTATTAATTTTATTTTAAACCTTAAACACAAATTGAACAATATTGATTTATGTTTTTTTATGATATTCGATATATTTTCTATATCATAAAGACTACTGCATTCAAAGCGCTATTTCAAACACTACAAATTTGAAATAATTTGGAGATATTAAAATAAAGAGATGAATTGATACGAAAATAGAAAGACATAAGTACGGTGTAAGAAGTTTTTATAGAATAAATTTGAAAGAAAAGGAAAATGCTGCTAGCGAGAAACTATATTTACTGCTGTCCTGGATTGCAAGCTAAATAACTTTAGGGGAGAAAAATTATTAACTGCTCAGAATAAAGTTAATTTATGAGTTTGTAAACGCGACAGCTTCTCATATACTGTGTTGACAGGACGTTCATCGATAAAGTCTAAGAATAATACAATATGGAAAACGTCTTTGTCAAGCAAAGTTTAAGGATGAATATTTTAAAATGTTAAAATTTTGTTGAAAGTTGAATGAAGGAGTCGGTTAGTCTTGAATTGACTTGCTCGTTTTTATTAATATTTTTATTGTATTCATTTAGTTTTATCATAACTGAAAACATGTAATTTTTTTTATTTTTTTTTTTTATATAATAGGGGGCAAACGAACTGGCGCGTCACCTGATGGAAAGTGATCAGCGCCGCCCATGAGCACTCGTGATGTCACGAGTGTGTTGCCGGCCTCTTACATATAATAAAGTAATCAATAGATTATGGATGAAATTATACTTATTCTCTTTATTTCTTTACAAATAGCATGTTATATAGTCTTTTATATAACATTCTATTAGTATAGTAAACAAATAAAGACCAAAGCGACAATCTATTTGACTCAGCGACCAATTAAACCAGCCTCTTATCCCTACGAAAAGAAGACGTGTCGATTGAAAAGTAGCATAAAAGTGGGTTTGAAGCGTTCCATTTATCGATTACAGACACCCAATAACACAGATATATGACGACAGCACGTTTTATTTATCCCCATGTACTTTATTAGAAGCAGATGTGACTCGCTGCGACTGTACAAATAAGTGAATTTTATTTAGATCCTTTGATCTTGTGTAGCGATTTCCCCTATTTACTCACTCAATGGAGATGTCTGAAGCGTGAACTGTTTCAATTAATCTTTTATCCAAGAAAAACAATAAGATATTAGCGCTCAGCGATCTTGCTGTTAAGTCGTTTTGTGACAGTTATTTTATATTTTTGATTTAAAAGATCTTGTTTAAAATATAAAGAAAATGCAAGTATTCTACAACAATTTGATAATTTTTATTCAAGTTTATAAAATAGACACATTTCTATTGTAAATTGGATATTTAGAATGCCCTCTCATAATCCATCACCGAGTTGCGAATGTAATACTAAGAAGCATAAAAGTAAATGATATATTTAATAAATGTAGGAAACGAGAGAGATTTATCCTAACGACATTTCTCCACAAGAGACTGTATAAATTGTCTAGTTGATCCCCTAGTATAAATATTATGGAATAGCATACAGTGCGGCATTCAGTACCGCGGTGCAAACAAATTACAGCTTGGAGTTTCTCAAACTTGATCGTTTGTTTGCTAATTCCGTGTTTACTATGAATTATAGAAAGCCGACAGAAGCCAAACGTTTCATGTTTGCACTCGAAGTTCTAATTGGTGGAATCTGAAATGCTTTATTAGCTATTTTTATGATATTCAAAGGGAATCAAACAAATCATTATATCATTAATACATAATGTAGATTAAATATGAGTATAAGAGTATATCTATAGTACAAGCTTAATATAATGACACTAAAGGACAACACAACATGCACAATAGGTAATAAGTATTTCTTAAAGCATTTGCTTGTATATAAAGTGAAATTAAAACTAAATATTAACTAAGTCACTTTTTTTCTGAACTTATTCGGCAATATTTATATTATGACCTGCATAGTACTGCATAGTTATACGCTCCTTAAAATGAACCATTCATCCGAGAAACTCAAAATATTAATTTGCAAATACCTAATAATCTGAGATTCCCTTTGGCAACTAAGTCCAATTACGCTCTTGGCTGTCTTAATTGAGTTATTGCAATACTAGAGCCAATTACGTTAAATCGCTGTAGAATTCAATACGTCCTTATTCCAAAAGCATTTAAAACGTATCCAATAGACATTTAAATAATCCAACGATTTAAGTAAAAAAGAGATTTGTATCGCTTTCATTAATTGCTTTTTATTTGGACATTCCTTAACGTAGACTATAAATACAGTACCACTTGTATTTTTAGTCTGCGTTAATTATAGTGAGAGTATAATAATAATTGGTATATTATTTTGAGAAGCAAGCATCGCGACGTCTAGCACATGTGGTTTTAATGGGTTGCACTCTAGAGACGCTCCATATTTCCATTATGCTAGCTCCATTGAACTATCTTGAAAACTAAAGTCTAATGGCCGGAGAATATCTTAAGAAGCTGGAGATATTTACTACCTAAATGCGGAGTATATTTTATAATGGCGGACGTAAAAGAATGGTTCGCCGAATTGAAATAGTCGGGGTAACTTGAATGTTTATTTCGTATTTGAAAAGATTCTCTCCGTTTTCTTTTTCTCGGGTTGATATTTGTTAATATTAGGTAGGTTAGAAAAAAGCTGGATAAATTTGATTAAGGTTCTGTGAGGCAGAAAAATAAAATGTCCGAGACTAATCTATCCGCACGACCCGCCACTTCGACTTGTGGGTACGCATTTTAATCAGACATTCCTAAACTTTTTACCACCAAATGGAATTCGTTTTTTCGGTGTCACGGGTCAACAGACGTTTTAATTTAACAGGTACAGCGATTTAATGTACTTACAATTTAATAAATATTCATGTAAGCATTACAACATTTTTAAATATTTTGATTTGGTGTTAGGTACATGTCTATTTCTCTTTTTTTAAAGAATGCTCATACTGTATATAAACAGTTTTTTAGTGTTCTTTTAGAATGTAACTATTAAATGCCTAACTATATAGTATATACGTACTGTAATTCTTTATTACTATTATAAATATTTAAAGTTTTTTACGTTAAAGGATAATATTTAGATCTACTAAAAATTCTTTTGCCAATAGATAACCAGATTTTACGCAAAAATGAGACAAATTTGATTTAAGAAGAAATTGCAACATCAGATGTAACGTAGGTAATACAATTCAACATTTTCATCTTCGAGTTCACGTAACTTCTACTCGGAGGTACCCTTAAAATTGAGATCGTAAATCTTTTATGTTTCATTTATATATTCGACATTCGAACAGCTAGAGTGCTTATCTCAAATTTCGCTTCATCGCACTCATGGCGATGAAGCCCTCACAATAGCTATAATGATATCTTAAATGCCCAACCGCTTTCATTGTTCACAGTTACGCTACATTTCATAATCTATTCATTATCAAGCTTTGATAACATTAATGTGAGCAACACTAGATAAGTTTATACAATACTTACCGAAAATTACAATTACTCGGCAATGTTAATGTGGTAATTAGTACATTAGCTAATTACTTTAGAACGTTCGCGTCGTTAAGTAAATAATTTTAAGTAGCTTTATGTTAAAGAGTGAAATTGAAAACTAATGGTGATTACTGATTACTATCGGTGGAATTTAGTTCAATATATTTTTCATTATGGCTTGATTAAGTACTTAACTACTGTTAAATAAATGGGGTTGAAAAGATATGCCTTAATCAATTATAATAATATTAATGATTTTTAAGAACTAGTAATATAATAGATTCAATAAGTTTTTCAAATATTTCGTTTTATTGCACACAAATTATCTTCATACTCCCCTATACAGTCTTAAGTAAATAAGTTGAAATTGTTGACTAATTTTAATTCGGAGACGAGGCGACTAACGACCGGATATTTTTAGTTAAAGCTGTTTGGACGACACTAAAAAGATAATTATACTGCGACGCCGACGGTCCCCTAATTTATAAGGAGACTTTATCGACAGAATGAGTTATGTTTAAGTCTCTCGTACCACGGATGCATAGATTTAAGAAAAATAAGGAAAGCTCAAACGTAAAAGAAACAGTAGATAATAAAATTAAAACATGCAAATAAATAGAACACCTTATGGAACATTACAGCTTATGGAATGAAATACATTTCCTAGCAATAATTCTTTAAGAGAGTGGTTATAATGGCAGAAGTAGCATAAACATCGTTATATAGCTAAAATTCTGTAATAATGTGTATTTTGTCATTGTTTTAAAAAGCTATATAGCTACCCAAGGCCTAACTTAAAAAGCAAGCTTTGATTTTACGTTTTGAGTACTCTCACTCTGAAATATTTCCATGAAAACTAAACAACAATGAAAATATATTTTACCGTGATATTTTCGTACTATAAAAACGTGTTACCTACGAGATTATTTACGGTATAACGAAGGTTATTTAGAAAAAGTTTGTAGGCGGCGAGGCAGGTTACTGGAAAAACATATTTATTTGAGTGACATGACCTTTATTCCCTGTAGGTACGACACTCATAGCGAGTGTGTGATAAATGACAAAAGGCCTGAAACAAGAGGAAATTTTCAACTCCTCTAAGTTGGCCTAATTGAACAGCCGAGTGACAATAACGTCTTCTTTGTACTTACTAGTCACTACCCGCGTGGGATTTGGTACAATCTTATAATGTAAGTCTAAGAAAATTGTTAATTTATTTTATATTGTAAGTATAAGTCTCATTAAACATAGACTATGCTAAGAAGACTATTGTTGATTTTTTTTAATACAGAAGTTTATGCTTTCAAAAATTTACTTAAATATTTACACATACTGAGTTTATTTTTCGTAAATATAAAACAAGATAGCTAGCTTTATCATAAACACAGTTTGAATTATTTTTGGAAATGGCAACATTAATTAAAGAATTGTGTAAAGACACGAGTTTGATTTCTAACATCTAAAACTTATTGACGTTAAAATTCGTAATCGTTTTTAAAATCATCTTACGTTGCTATTATTCAATGATCAACCGCACACTGCCATTTGCGGGTACCGTTACAGAACGGCACAATCTTAAGATTTCGTAAGAATGTTAAATTGTAGTATTTATTATAGTAAAAGTTACTTCGAAATGCTCGCTTCTCGATCGATTCGTTCTGTGGCAATCAATATTTAATTTATCGCGTTCTGAAGTTACTTACTGAGCTCGAACAAACGTTCACTTACAAAACAATCTTTCGTTTGTTAAGATTTCATTATTAGGACTTTTATATTTGTTGCTATAAAAATCACTAGCCCTGTGATTTTATCTGCACTTAGGCATGTATAATAATACACATAAACCTTCCTCTTTAACACATAATGTTTATGATTAAAGATTATGTGTCAAATTTCGATGTGCGATTTCAATAAAATGGTTGTGCAATTTTATGATTTAGGGACAGTCAAATGATAGTGTATTTCCTTTTTACTGTGTAATGTGTGATCCCTCATAAGTCATAACCAATGTGATCACACAAAATGTATCACAAACAAAATTACCTCGTTTAAAGCTGAAATATTCAAATTAAATGTGATGAATAAAACAGATATGAGGCAGCTTAATTTTCTTTCCTCTAAATTTTAACGTATTTCATGCCGTCCGAATGGAATCGGCGCGCCATGAATGAAAATAAAATGAAGCTAACGTGTTTATTTTATAACGCATAACAACCATTAATATAAACGTCAGCATTTGTTCACAATTTCAAATTTCTTAAAAGCTTCATTATTCTTCTAGTTTAGATGAATAGTTTTGTGACAGTATTTACACAAATCGTAGGAAATTAAATAATAGCCGTTATCTATGAAATGTTACAAAACTTCGTTTAGTGATTTAATGTATGTACTAGTTGTGTTTCTCGGTTTCAATCATAAAAGTCAGTCGTGTTTTGTTTTATTTATTTATTCTTTAAATATACGTCTCATGTTAATACCACACAAAACAATAACTATCCAAAACTATTCATATGGAAAGATCGGAAGTTATTAGGTACGTATGTACATTTTGGCGACACTTTTTTACTATAACCGGAAACCGCTGTGTCGTTTCCGTTATCAGTTAATTTAGCATAATATTAAATCTATCTATATCATTTGACATTTCTGAAGAAAATAGCTATTATATACAAAAAGAGTTTTTAAATCCGACTCCGACTCAGAGATTAGTGCAATAATAGTCTGTATATATCTATTAAGATTTTGATTAGACGCAATTGTCCTTCAACGACTGTTATCTCTGCCTTATATGTCCTGCGATAAACAAAACTAAGTGTCGTACGTACTATATAAATAGACAATGCAATCAATAATTCATCGGACAAACATTGCCTACTTGGTACTAGGTATATATGTCAGGGCGGCATCGAGGCTATCTGGTCGCTAGATTAGAACGCCGTTTCATTACATACAACATCATGCTTGCAATTTGAAACACTATGCAGTACTACATATTAATGTAATAACGCCATACTGCTGTAAATACATGTTTTCGTATGAATTTGTTTTGGGAAATAAGTTATAAATGTTAATTTAATCTGTTTGATAGGTGAATTATCAAATTTATATTTGTATTTTAGTGTTATGGTGTTGAGAAAAAGTTCCATTTTTAGCTTAACTATCAACGTGTTTTATACATTTCTGATAAGATAAACAATTAATTAATCCGTGGGTTAATAGTTATGTGAGACATATGCTCACATAAAATTGTGTTGTGTTAAAAAACGTGAATTTTTTTTGAACTACGAACGCTTTAAACGCATTTTTGTTAGCATACATGTACATATATTTCATTCGTGGGTTTATAATTATGCGAGTGTATCGTAGATTGAATAAATTGAACTGGTTCGTCAAATATGCAAAATTACTCCCACTAAGATCGGTCAAACTGCAAATATGAGTCCAAAGTTTCTCACGTGAACACAACGAATCGGGGCATGTGTATAGCACACCTGTGATGTTTGGCCGTTTGGCTACCGTGGGTACTGGGTGCTAATAACTACCGGTCTACAGACTTTTCATTTATATTTCTTAACTCAAATTCCCTTGCGGATTCGCTCGTATGTACACTGTAGCCGAGTACGTAAGCGTTGGTTAGCGTAAAATTTCCTTTAAGATATATAATCGTGGGAACTGAAGTGAACGCAATTAATATTTTGAGATTAGGTATTATTTAATTGTATTTATAATGGAATCTCGGGCAACCTTTAATTAGTATCTATAAATGAGTATGTAGTATTTACGTATTTATTTTAGATCTCAGAAAAAAACGTCCAAACAATGTCGCATAGCGAGCATTATACATAAATGGATATCTAATATTGATATCCAAACATAATACTTTTTTCAACTATCAGTCCGACGCGTTTTAAGTCCTTTGATTGATTAAGGTATGTTTTAAAATGCTATCTGCAAAGCTTTGTTGCACTGATTAGATTAGTGGCAAATATGTAGTACGTATTTTTATTTAAAGCGTAACATTATCTAATTATAACATTATACTCAATTGAAAATGATTATATCTTTTAAAGGCCAGCAAAGCTTTGCAAATGTACATGGGCGGAGGTGGTTGCTTCTCTTGAGGCGATCCTTATAAAAAAAATCTTAATTCACAACAAGAATAATTGTAAGAATATGTTTTAAATTTTTCTTAAATAGAGCAGTGATTTTACAATGTCTAAGCGTGGTATTTGGTCGTTAATTAGTTACAATAAATAGACCGTAACATAACAAAGTAAAGTCATCGTTTTAATAACTAACATTGTAGTTCTTATGAAGTTTAACGTAAAGAGCCATGAGTTATGACGATTGAAATTTCTTAGTCGACGGGAAGTCTGTCATAAATGCTGGTAATTAGAATAAATAGCAAAAGTTCGTGCAAGTTTTCGTTCCAAGATTTCTATACTATTTTACATAATTTGACTATACAATTACGGGTATTAATGACATTATAATAATCTTAAAACCTAATAAAGAAATGTTCCTTGAATTTCGCTTCAACGTCAATTCTGTTTTGATTACATATTTAAAATTTAAATGATTTTCACATACATTTCAATTAAAAAATGAAATTTTATTTTTGCTTTTAGTAAAAGTTTATTCGCGTTTTTAACCACATTCTGTTTTATAAAAGGCTGTATTGTTATTTATGAATGGCACGTGTTAATGAAAAAGCAAGCGTATATCTCAATTATATTAGGCTTATACTAGTGTGAAAAAGGCTTCAATACAATAACGAAGCGAGTTATCGCAACAAATCGTGAGCGTTATCTCGTTTACGTAATTGGTACACCGTATATTCCGTGATACTTGACCCACATAGACCTCCATACATATTAATATCGGCAACGTATTGTTACTAAATGCAATTCAAATTGATACTTTGTATACAGCTAGCCTCACAGAAACTGGGGGTGCTCAATAGAGCAAAACAATGCTTCAGGCCTGAACACCTACTCCAGCTTTATAAAGCCCAGGTACAACGCTCGCAACGCTCTCGTAAGCCCCATCGCGACTGTTTCCTCCAGCACGAGCAGCGAGAGGCAAGCGATTGTCCGCTTTTTATATAAAAAAGGCAGCTGTTAAATTATATCTAGCGAGACACTAGCAGTGGTTTATGTAGTAACTGAAACTATTTTTATTTACGTTTAATAAGTTAAATTCAAATGAGGTTTTATTGAAACTTTGAACGTATATGTATGTTAATGTAAATGTATGGATCGATTGTGTCGATCACATTTAAATAACTTAATTACAAAGTTCAAATTCATGCGGGTCTCATTCATACAAATGAGCTGATTAAAGTGCACAGCGCGTCAGCAACGCAGCAACGTGTAACAATCGACGCCGAAGCAACAAGCAGGGTTCATTAACAAGCTTGTAATTATGGACGGCGTGTCTGGCCAATTACAATTATTTTCAATCGTAAAAGCGCGCCAATTTTTTTTTTTGATGTCGCGCGGTTTTCTTCTTTCAAATGTCACCGGTTATTTAATCTGTGCAATGTTGTTAAAAGTATAGAGTAAGGATTATATAGGAAGTAAGGAAGGAACGAATGTGACCTGTATCTAACAATAGTTTCAACAAAGTGCTAAGAACACGAACTTCCTGCAGGCCGAGGTGTTCATTGGTTAATGGATGAGGTTCTGTTGACAGACCAACAATCTGGTACCCGTTAATCAGTATCTATTTATTTATTTTTATTTATTTATACATTTATGAGCACCAACAAGCAGGACAACAATTCGTGACCGACTCCTACAAACTCGCACCAGCAAATTAGCAATTGCCTGCTCAATTACAGGTGCTCTAAAAATTCGAAACACGTACATGATATTGGTTAGAAAATTAAACATTATAAATTAGCAAAATAAAAAGTAATTAAATTCTAATAATCAACTATTAATAATAATCTATAAAAAGATTTCTCCCTAAGACCAAAAAAAGTGTTAAGAATGATTTAATAAATATTAATAAGGACTATTGCAGTCTGCAGACTATTGCTAATGCAAGTTCTAGTTGTAATTAAAATGTATACACCTGTTGTGACAATGATCTCATGACTCAGTTAACATCTGCAGATATAGAAGCGCTTAGTAATTGCATCCTTTTCCTATTTTGTATTAATAGTAATCATGCGATCGATTTGTCTTAGATAGAGATAAATGTATGTGTTCATAGACCGGACATAAACTGACTTTAAACTGTGCGTGAAGTTCTTATGCTAACCAGTACCTTTCAAATAATTTCTTTCCGACAAAAAAAAACATAAAAATCGGTCCTTAATCGACAAAGCTATTCGTGGTTGTACAAAAAAGAAACAGTCATATAGGTATAATACGTTCGAATTCGACAATGAAAATGGATGACATTTTAAAGTTGGTCAAAAATGCTATTCTTGAATCTGTTACTTACAATTTATATATTTTCGGTACTGTATCACAGTCAAAAAATCCATTAAGGAGGCATTTAGAAAAGGCAGTTAAAGATTCTATCGCTACATAAATATAACTTTGCCAAATGTACCGTTAACTTTACGGCCGTAGCCACTAGCCACTTTTTGTTTTTATTTTCACACTGTATAATATGTTTTGTTTGTTACAGGTAAACGGAGCGTCTGCTTTTTATTGGTTCATGGGTTTTATAGTCTACGGACAAGGTATTCAATAACTGTAGTTTTATATGTAAGCTCTTCACTAACACAACACACAAACCGTATTGAATATATTGGAAAATGCCTTGCAAATATTGTTTCGAATTCTATGTGCTCATATAATATACCATTTTCGTATTATTTGTCGAGTATATGGGGTTTGTTTGATTTTAATACCCATATATCTCGAACTTCGGTTTGAATTTTTTAAAAGAATTCTTGTATTTGATATTAGTCTAAAGGAAGAAAGGCTAAAAGAACATTACGCTAGTAAAAGGGTTTATTTCTTTCAATAAATTAAATAAATACAAATTTGTCCGTGCAGTAATAACAAGTGACTTCTGCGCCAAGATTTGTTTGTAAGTTCGATCGACACTGAAATATACATTTGTAATATGTAGGTGATTTATCTGTTTAGTTGTTATAATACAATATCCGCTAAGCGTGGGAATATATGGTGCTGTGTTAAAATAAGCGTACTGAGTATTATTATTTTAACATATCAAAGTTATTAAAATCTGATAATAATACTTAGGAGGTTATATGTTAATAAATAATCAAAAATTATATCATATATCAGACGTAAGATGCAACGCGCGTATCTGTGATGACCTTGCCCTGAATTAGAAATATCAATTATGATTTATGTTTCGTACAATCGTACCTATAAATTGTTTATTAGAAGCATCGTTCTCTTATAGAAGTCGTTACGTGAGGACAGATTCTCAATTACAATAGGTGAAGGTTAATTATTGATTATTATTATCATTAAAGACGATAACTCATGATACGATAGTTCATGAACTATTGAACCTGTTTTATTAATAGATTACTTGTGTATTATTAATAATATCTTATGAAACGATATAGGCTTTTTGTAAATATATAAAGGGGATTCTTTGAACATTTAGAATTCTAAATCGGGTAGGGTATATTTAAATTATTTTCCTTTGTAAGATTTGTTGCGATTGCACAACAATATGCCTATTAAAAATCGAGGAAAACCGAATGGTCGAGCTAACAATAAAATATAAATGTTTTCTCTGAAGTGTAGTGACACTGGGATCCCACTGGGATTACAGGATCTCAAAGAGTGTTGCATAACTTTTTCATACACAATAATATTACATTATTAAAATATCAGGAGGACGTCCAGTTCGTCTCACCACTTCATAGAATAAAAAATAAATAAAACAGATGATGATGGCCAGGCAACGAATTTTAGTTGTAGGTAAGCCGATTTGTTCCGCTTCTCAGTAACGCAGATTACAACATGCCGTAAATATTTTCTCATTTACTTTCAAAATTAGAAATGTTTACAATTGTATCGTACTATTGTTTGCCAATTTAATATTTTCATTTCGAAAAGATGATTACATTTTAGCATATTTTTGAGTATGATTGACCATGAGGATTATTCTTCAGGCCGCCATTTTGTTTATCGGTTTTAAAAAATATGTTTAATAGAGCTATAAGAATTATGGCAACACAGCGTTGTAGTTTAATAAATAAATACAACAGCTTATAATTATGCTATATATAACATCACACGGTTGATTATAAAATCGAACATGAAACTAATGTTTAAAAACAGAGCTTGCAATGTGGAAACAATTCTAGGCAGTCACGAACGTGTTGCAATCACATTTGGTTTGTCGCGCAATACTGAGTACTGACGGAGTCGCACAGAAAGGCTTGGTATACGTCCCGATATTGTGTAACTAGGACTACTGCTGTCTTATGATGCCCTAGTAACAAAATTTGTATCTACAAAATAAACAAAGACCAATGCCCTAGTACTTTGCAAAAAATTTGGGTCAGTGCTTTAGTTTCCTTTAGTTTAATACAAATAGACTAACAAGAAGAAGTGTAATTACAAAGAAATCGAACTATTATATAAATAAAATTATAAAACTCATTTGAAATGGAATATAATGAAAATAACAAACAGGTCTTATAATAAATATTATTTGAATACCAAGGATAATGGTGACATATTTTGTTTGTTTTATTTGTGACAAAAATAGATTTTAATTTTTGTTACCTACACATACATGCCATAACCTATCTTAAATACATATATTGGGGGCTTAAATTTTAATAAAACTTTTGTTGTGAATCTCCCTCCACCTTTTAAAATAAGTCGCAACGATACACAACAACAATATTACAACAAAATTTGTATGTTTTAGCGTTTTTAAGTAATTTCATTTCGTCCAGTTTACGACGTCATACGTGGACATAAATTTTATAGGATTTCGTACCGACTTTAATGGTTTTTGGGGCTCTGCGTCGGCCATTTTTACGGTTTCAGCGATAAACAGTACAGATTAAACCAAGTTTAAAATATAAATTTCAAGAATGTTCATATGAAATTCAAGTATGTACATACGTACTATGTATACCAACAGCAGTATTCATGATTCAGTACCTACTACGCATAAATAATATTATCATTTATGATTTATGGGTTTGTTGAAATAATCTTCATCTCTCTAATGTATACACTTGTCATACAAATGGTCGTACGTTTAAACAATTTAAATAAATAAACCTTGAAGTAAATTATACATTTGAATGCTGTCGCGTTCAATAGCTTAGCGAGATGTATAAGGAAGACTGATCTTTTTGTTTTATCGTCCACCTATCTATTGTATATGAGCCTTGAAAGCAAATCCATTTGAACATGACGTTTGTTGTAATTGTTTTTTTAATTGGAGAGACGGACTGTGATCATTAGTATAATACATGCTATCTGAATGACATATATAAAGTCAAGGATACGTTGCTACCCTTTAGGTAGAAGTTATTGATAAAAATCATCGTTTCCATATAAATGATCACGTTATTTAATTAATAATAAGACACGTATTCATGATATAACTGTCGTTTTCTCGTATATCATATAAAAATAAGTTAAAAAGACTTGTCACAAGTAGAGTAAAGTAGAGATAAAATGAAATAGTAATAAAATTTCACATTACTCTTAAATGGTTAAAAGTTCCGCATGGCTACAAAAATCGCGTTTGGATAGTTGGAACTTCGTACAGTTTCGGATTCGCGTTGTGTAAGTATTTCCGGAGCTATGCCAAAAGAAACTAATCTCTAGAATGCTGATTTCGACTGTTTAAAAGTTTACAATTTTTTTGTAACTTTCCCTGTCTCGGGCGTGGAGAATTAGAAATTTTATATGCACATTGATATTGTATTCATCTTCATACTTGAAGTACATTGGTGGTAAAATAAATAGTATTTTAAACATATTTTTATTTAAAATTTTATTAACAAAAATATAATTTTTGGGTTTGTATTTTATTTCAAGATAAAGATTTGTTTATCTGTTTATCGTTTATAACGCATATTTTAACTTATATTTGATAGATACAAGCAAATATCAAGAAGTACGTATATTATCTATATATGGTTTCTATATCACTATTGATTTTCAGGATTCTAATGAAAACAAAAGATTGATTAATTTATTCAAAAACCATAAAAGATTTTTTTACAGAGCATTAATAGTGTGTGCTTCTAATAGCAGTTACGTGATACCGGTGCAAGGTCGCGACGTTCTCACGAAACTTAAAACTTGCCCACTGCAAAGCCTTTCGATTATCCTCAATTATTGTCAACCTAACCTCACTTTAATACTTATGAGTATATATCCTTGTATACGAAATATTTTTGGTCTAAAATATTTCGACCGCCAGAAAATGTAATGGTCTATTTCCATAGAAATTACAAACTGCAAACACTAAGCCTTTGTTTGTTACTGACTTGGGAATTTGTTTTTTTTTAAATTCCTCTCAAAACTTCCTAATAGGAATGAACAAGTCAATTCTAAAATATTCATAAGGTCTTTAGACAGCGTGGCGACCACATCCCTATTAAATACTCGATATATTTTCCAAGTATGTAATTTGTAAACGACACAAAAACAAGATTACAGCACCGCAAAAACACCAAGAGGATAAGAAATCGTAGGACGTTACAATAAAGTTTTTCGCTTACCCAGGTTTGGATAAAGGCTTTGAACTCCGTAATATATACTACGTATTTCAGTGTACGAGTACATATATGTATAGAACAAACTAATTAAAGTTCACAGAATTCCTTTTTCAATATGATTTCAAAATACTTTTTGAATTGTATTCGGATTATTAAATTGTATTTATTATACGATTATTTATATAACAAATACAATTTAACAATCAGAATAAATAATTATAATAATCTTTTATTCAAATTATAAGCATATATACATGTATTTGTATTTATTCTTCTAAAAAGACTCGCAACTCTCAATGAATTCTTCTGAAAAATAACTTTTATTACATAATAATGCGGCAGAATTAGCTTCTACTACTGAAAAAGTACTAAATCTGCCAGGCGTAACTTGTTACTATTCATTGAGCATTCTAACAAAAGATAAATATTTTACGTAAAAAACCAGCATTATTGAGATAGGTACTTAAATAAATTATAAAACAGACGAAAAAGTTTCAAGATCACTGCCAATGATAATTGTTATGGCCACGGTAAAGGTCGTTATAATAATTCCTAGTCGTATTTATTTTAATGAAAATTGTTAGTCTACGCTTTTCTGTATCTGTAAAAATGCTAAGAATCATTAGCAGAAGTTAATGGAACCTTCGTAATTATTTAAATATTAAACTTCGAAGGTACAGATTGATATAGGTATTTTATATTCACTGATCATTAGTTAATTAAGATTATTGTTAACACGCAAATATACGCAGAACGATGTAAATATATGGTAATATGTTGTACCTACATACTAGCGCCTTGAACCACATTGTAGAAGCATGTAATGTTAAGGTTGTGATTTACCTAATATGTATTTGTAATGTTAATAAGTACATGAATTGTACATCGTTTCTTGCAAGGTAATTATACGATTACCTTTTTAGAACATTTAATGAATAAGAGGGCTTATTCGTTATACGTAAAATGATTAACTGATTTATTATTAAGTACATATTTAATAACGTACTAGTACGAGGTAAAGTTTTCTACTGAAATACAAGCTTTATATACTCGGTAATTAAACGCGACTTAAGTTTAATATACTTATATTAAGATATACTAAGATAAAACAAAACTTATATAGGCTTACTTAAGCCTATATAAGTTTTGTTTTATCTTAGGTTGTAAGTTGTAACATGGATTATGGGATATTTTAATTACGAGAGTAAACCACAAGGTAGACTTAAACATTAGAGTGGTTTACATTTCATGTACACTTAAAAAAATCACATATTACTCGAAATCCCACGGAGTAAGGTATGTTTGTCTATCCGTCCGGTGGGGAAGTGGCGACCCCGTTGCTCCGTGACCAACCATGACCAGCGGGATGTCATGCTCGAGTGACCTCGCTTGGCGAGGTTGTTTTTTCCCGGTAATCGGTTCAACGGATTATTGTTATCTAATAATATTAGAAACCTTGTTGACACTTGAATGGGTACGTGCTCCGAGCGGCTTATGCTCTCCTGGTAGCTCTGGACTTAATAAGGTATTAAGTACAAGTAAAATCTTTTTCTACAGATTCAGTTAAATAGAAACAGAAAAAGAAAACAATCTTCTAAATTATAAAATGTGCTAATATTTAAATTATAAACAATATAATTACACTGAAACATGTTAACAGAAATAATTAACTATTTTTTTTTAATATTTACATTCTAAATTCATGTCTGTGGAGATTTCGCTTACAATAAATAATTTCATCTCAGAGACTTAACATTTAATTTATGTAAACAATTATTATCACTCTCGATTTTAAAGATAAGTTTTATATATGCTTGCTACGCAGCAATATACTACAGAAACAGTCGTTGTCTTAGCAAAACATATGTTAATTTGGACTTATAGTGCTTACTTCGTATAATAAATTTTACGTGTTACGCTTTTCTGACCATAAAATTATGCAGCTTCCAAATATCTTTATGTACGAATAATTAAAGACGTGAAATAAATGTTATAACAAGAGAGAAGAGGGTCAACAATAAGAGTTGCATACTGGCTTTTTCTATGGGACTCAGGAAAGGACCACCAAGGCGTTCGGACTTCTATGCGCCTAAAACAATAAGTTTTTCATCTTACTATAACAAGAAGAGGTCAATCCTTAGTCTCCTTTATTTAAATGATTCCTATTAAGACACCGTTTTTAAACACGCTATAAAACGAATGTAGCTTATAAGATATCGAGAATATTGGTTTTACTTTCCAATTCTATTATTTAGAGATATTAAATGAATATTAAAAATAATTTTGAAGAGGATAATAGAGAGTTGCTGAGAGTATGTAAATTATTCATATGTTAATTTCAATATGCTAACGTCTCGTCTAGTCAGAGCCTCGTGTTTCCAAATGTTTCACGACTCGCTACGTCTATTCGGTTTTATGAGATAACAAGCGCCCTACGGTTTTACACGCCGCTTAACTTAAATCATACGTTTCGTATGTATATTAAGGAAGGATTATTAAAAAATTTAATACGTAATACAGCGACGCATATAATGTTATAAGCAGTAATGTTACAAATTTTGTTATTTCGGGAACGACTGTCCAAGTCGCTTTATATTCATTTTTTCAGATAATAATTGAAACTCAAACTCAAATATTATAACAATTATAAACAAATTGAATGTTGTATACAATAGTAAAATCGAATTTTAAATCTCCAATTCATAACATCATTCCTTAAGCAACTCCTCTATGAACTGATAATATGGGTTAGAATATTTAAATGAAAACCTGTATTATAATTAAAGGAGTAATAATCCAAAGATTACAGCTGAGCGAAGCGTCAATGCCTTCGGGATGATTAATAGCGTTCAGATAATCCCTCGGCCGAATTTTACTTTTTACACTAAAGCCCAATTGCGTATGCTGTATTTCGGCTTTGTTCGAAACTCATTATCAGCTTATTCACATTGAAGTTTTTAATCGTCTTTAAAAAGGTTGTTCATAAAATCATAATTTTTAAATTACAACATTTTTCGAAACGTTAGTTCGTTTTTAAGACCTTTTTATTTCGAATTAATTCTCTTTTACATTCAATATTAAATCAACCGAGCAACGTTAAAGATATGTGAACCGAGTTAAATCCTATAATTAAATAAGTTGATTCAATGAAATATCATCAACTAAACTAACTTAAGAAACCATAAAACTCCGTATAATTTAATTAACGGAGACACTGACGGCCGGCATTAACGTCAAAATTTGTAAGAAAATTTTTCATCAGGCTCCGAGCGCTGTGTCAAATTGGATCGGGCGAGTCGCAACGGGCGACGTCGCATCGCCTCCATCACTTAAATAAAATTACTAGAACCGCATTTCAGGTAAAATTCGTACGTCACGCGACCTGAATTTAAAATATAGTAAGTGCTATACTCTCAGCAAGCTTCGGTTTTGTGGCTTACAAAACATGCTTGTTACATCTCACGTTTGATATAACCTACTTGTATATAAATGTTACTTGTTTTTATAAAAAAATAGGTGATTTACTTAAAATCTTAAATGCAATGTTAGCGTAAAAATTTACTGTCAGACTATAAATCTTTTTATTATCTACAACAGATCATGTAATATAATTTTAAATCGTCCACAGAGTAACTAATGCATGTTAAGATGCAATATACCTTGACATTTTTTAACATTTATTTTTAATGTTTAACCCGTATATGTGCCTCTGATTCTAATATCTAGGGCAGCTTCAATCAAGCGATGCATGCAAGCAACATTTTAAATGGCCGACCCTGGAAACTGAAGTACCTACTAAACCTACCTGCTATTATGTCATGTTTCGTTTGAATTTACTATTTTTATCTTCGAACATTTTTAACATTTTAAATGTAGCTATTTTTATAACGGCTTTAAATTATTAACGTATTTTTTGTCATACGACTAGTGAAATATATTGAGTAATACATGGTGAGTTTTAATTGATTTACCATTTTTATCAGGTTTTCAATACTTAATGAAAACACGTGTTTTTGGATAAATTTTACGTTTAAAAAGTTTATTGCTATTTTGATTTAGACATAGAACCATTTACGTTATTAAGGATGATGATATGAAAATAGCAAACTAAATAGCATATAAACTAAATCTATACGACTTTCGCGTGAACTTCACTAATATAAATGAAGCGATACATTTTGTTAACCGACCGCACGGCACGATTCCCGAGTTTATTATTTAAGTAAAGAGACATTGAACAAAATTACCAGTTCTGAACCATCTGGTGCGTTCAATTCATCAGCTGTTGACAAAAAACAGTCAAATCTCAATGGAAAGCAATCCTCGGGATGCGGTCGGACAAAACACGGGCTATGTCCCTTTTTTGTTACGCCACAGATATTTCTACCTGGCAAGATAATTTATAGAACTATCTCTCGTTCTAAATCATTGACGATTTGAACGTAAATAAAAGTAAAATCGCGTAATATTCGATGTAATTATGTTTTCTAGTAGTATTCTTTTTTGTTATACAGTTTGTTAATTATTGGCTTATGTTATGAATAAGATTTAAATAATGTACATGTTCACATTTAAATTTTTTACACGAGCTATAATACTACTTGAAGACTACTTTAAATTTAAACAAACATTAACATGTTTTATGCAAAATGTTAGTGTTTGTTTGAATGTTTAAATTACGTTGAATATAAATAATAAACATCCTGCGATTGTACAACACATTATGAGACACAGAACAGATCTGCGGGGATGCATTTCACTTTGAACGACTCCAACGTTAACTGAATATAACTTGTGTAAACATGGAGATTTTTTTTTCAATATAAACAAGTGCTTGGTGTTTTCTGTTTGTGATTTAAAACAAGACTTTTAACTTTCCTGTAGGTAGAATCAAGAACGTTTTATGATACGTATATTATCTAAATCCCTAAATACTAGATGTTAAGTTATTCTAAAAAAATCAAAGGTGACCTAAATACAATAGGAAATTCGAAACCAAAAAAGTGTACATTCTACTAATCTTACATTCATTTGTGTTATTAATACCTTCGTAAAAAATACGTATGCCGAATGCGTGTGCGTAAAATTACAAGTTTTGACACATGTCACCCTCCAAATGCCCTGTCATAGGATTTCAACGGGATTAAAATATACGACGCTTTGTGATTTAGCAATACGTTTTAACTTTGTGTAAAAATTGTTTAAGCTTTGCTTTATTTATCGGCAGCAGTTGGCTATTATTTATTTGTTAACAAACATGAAACATGAATGTTTATTTCGATAAAATTGTAGATAGGTGTGTGACGCTATTTACAGTTTGATATCTATTTTAAATACGACGCCAACAAAGTATGTACCGATATAAAACATTGTTTGAAACAACAATTATGTAAGCGTGGGCGGACATTTCAATACGTTTTGTTTAACCGTAAGCTTTCTACAATTGGCCGCGTTATTAATTAGGTTTCGGGCATGCAAATCATCCTGTGTGTGAAAGTTTTTTTTTATTTATACATTTAAGTATTATACTAGGCTGCCATAATTATATAGAATAAGTTGTTGTAACTGAGATCTCATGATTTATGTAACAGATGAAACGTTGGGTTTAATGTTATTTAACATTTCGTGTTACGCTGGTTTGTAGGCATTTATTGATGTTCAAATGCGTAGCTCATACGCCTATGTCATCTGTCCGGGACCCGTGTACCTAAGCTATCATTTTTCACGCTCTAATCCGAACAGGGCTCGTCAAAGGGAGCGCCTATCTCGGATCTCAATTTATTTCCTCCGGTTTCCAACGTGATATTGTCATAGCCTTGTCATCGCATGGATCCGCCATTTTCGACGTATTTACTTGGTTTAAGCTTCAATAATACGCGATGCGAGCGCGATGAAAAGTTGGAGGGACTAGTTACTACGGTTTGTATGTTTTATTTACACTTTGTTTATTTTATTTATCTTTTTGAATACATTTTAATTTTGTGTGTACGTATATCTTTGATTAGTTATTACGCAATTAACGATAATATTTTAAAATATGAAAACTGGTAAAGTTTACTTACCATCATCATATATCACAAAAACAGATTAGATAATATTTTAGTGACATTGGATTCACGTATGTAACATGAAAACTAACCAAAATACGTCTTACATACAACATAGCATTATGTCCATACGTATCGACTTCCTAACAGTTATCGACTGTCATGTAATTGAATATTACTTGCGTAAATGATTCGCTAATACGTATGTAATGTATGAAGGAAGAGGAAGTATAAGATCACGAGCAAGATGGATCAACGTTCTGAGTTCACATGCGTGCACTCACTATTAGTGACGACTCATTCTGGCACAAGCAATAGTCGTGTTCAACGTTTGATATTAGTTGTACGGAGAGAGTAATTACGTGTTGAAATCGCTTGACAGACGTTTTCACCTGATGTCGTTGCACCTGAGTTATTATGAGTACCACTAAGTGTGAACGATCATCGATGGTATAAAAGTAGGTACTTATCATGTTTAGTTTAAATATTAAATGTTTCAGTTCTGCAGTTTTTTTCCTAGTTGAGGATTTTAGATATCACTATTGACATCCGGCTTATAGATATGCTATGAAGACCATAAATAAAAAGTGTTTGCTTAGTTTAGATATGATTTTAGCTCTAGATATTGATATAAATTTCTCTTTAAAAATTGGTCCGTTTCATACAAAAATTTACAAAAAATATATTTTTTTAAACGAAGACGTAAACATTAACTTCTTAGCTTTCAGCAGGCCCATTTCTTAATAGCTAATATACATATTCATTGCTCTTATCCCAGCTAAATGTAGTAAAATCTGACGCGGTAAGCTCGAAAGCGAGTACATTTCTACCCTAACAACCTCTAGGGTGTAATTACAGTGAAAACGCCACTCGTTGCTCTCACTAGCTGTGCTTACCTCTCTAGAGATCTAATAAGGGAGCCTATAAAGCTAACGCCGGCTTAACAGTGTTGTTTGGAGGCTAAAGTCCTTTTTCAAATGAATACACTTTCACTGTTACGTGTTTTAGTGTGTGACGTTGTTTTGTAATATCACGGATGTGGAGACACATGTTTTAAATTGTCTTCGATATTTAATTTGTTGACAATTATTTTTATAATAAGTTAGGGTATGTAATTGTATAATATTTGTATAGTCGGCTATAGATAAACAAATTTAATATAACATATTAAAAATATGAACACAATAATTCACCGATTTCATCTTTTTTTTAGTGTTTAATCTCAAGCATTATACAATAACGAAACCACAAGAACAGCTCATTGATACATAGGATACGAAACGAGCTTTCAAGAAATATATTCATTCGTAAATAAAATATTTCAATTTCCATTTACATCTCCGAGAAAAATGTTTATAACTTTTTCAGAGATGAGAGAATTTATGTAAATGATGTTTCCGAATGAAATTGATACGTAATACGGGAATGTAGTCTTGTGTATCGTAAATAAATATGGATTTTATATTTAAATCGTATCTTTAAAATTAATATTGCTTCTTCTGTAAATATTACGTTAATAACATAGAGGACTGTTAATATTACTTGTAATTATTATGAATATGCAATTTGGGGGTACTATATATTTACAGAAAAAAATCTATAACCTAGATTCATTTAGTAATACTGTTAATGTTATATTATTTATATGTAATAAAGATAATAATAATAGCCGTTTATTTCCAGTTCCACAAATATTTTGTTTATTAGGCATATACAAAATATATAGTTAAATAATTGATAAAATTAATATTGATATATACCAATATAAGAATAGTCACAATATAACAATTTTGTACATTTCTCGTACTAAAATTAAATCGAACAAGGCTTTAAGGAGATTGCTATGAGAACTCCAGTTTTTACGGCTCGTGATTCTGCTTTACAATAGGCCATAAAGTATACAATAATTAGTTCTGTACTCTGTTCAATATTCAGCCAATATCGAGGTAGGAATAAGTATCTCGTGAGAAAGTATGTACAAGAATTCTTTTTAATAATATTACCGGACTATGCTGAATACGAAAGGAATAAGAAAAGGAAGAAAAATAAGCAAAAGTATGATAATCTATCTATCCTGTGTATCGCTTAATTACTAAAGTGACATAGCTTTGAGCCAAATTTAAATGATTGAAATAAATCATTATATACACGAAACTTGAACTACATATATGGAGAAAATACGATATAACTTTTCTCTGAATCAAGGGGAACCGGGCGTTAGGACCCAATGGTTCGATGTGGAGAATTTGTGTATATGCTGTCTTGAATAAAATATATGATAAGCGTCATTCGTGATTCGAATCATTAGAAGCTGTTGCTACATAAACCTATTCGGGTTTAGACTTCAAAATTTCTTTATGAATATCGCTTAAAGTAGGCATATAAACATAATAAGTATTATAGTTTTTTATTCTATAGAACTACGTCATGACTAAAGAGTGAAACTTCTTGTCATCTAATGAATATAACATTTGATGACTTCCATTCGACACTCAACTTTCGCACAACTTACTATAATTGTAATATCTTGATTACGTCATTAGCTAGATGGCTATTAAAGCGACATTAATTTGCAACTATAGTTATATTGGAACATGAATTAGTCATAAATTTCACGAGGCTAAATAAAGGCATAGTACAGGCTTAATCCCATAAGTTACCTCCGAAATAGTGTTACATTAAATCTTAGTAAATAGAATATTTGCATAGTTATTATCCCTGTTATAACTTGAACGTACACTCGGGTTCTTGATTCGCCTAAGTGAAGGGTAGACTGCGTAAAATTTTATCGGTCGTCCCTCCTCCGAAATGGAACTAAGAAGTTCACTTTCATATTTATACGTTGGTATATTTTGGACTAAATTGCGTTTGCATTTTAATAATCGTAGCTTTAGTTAACATCAACTAATATTACAATATCAGTAGGACTACAGTCATTGTTGCTTTGTTAGACTCATCAAGTAAAACAACAAAATATATGGAGAGATACAGTTAGTTTTTAATTAATATCACCTAGTCATTTCTATTACATATCCCATTTTCGTTTCAATGTTTCAATGCTTCTGTATTGATAAAGGCTGTGCAGCCACCGGAAGACTTGAATAGAAAAGGAAAGCGCAAATTCAATAGTTACCTTATATCTCTCAAAATCCTCAAAATACAGAATAAACCAGAAATCGTCAACGCGTTATTAAGTGTAGAACCGACGAGCTTTCTCAAATAGAGTGATTGCACGAATTATTGTTCAGTTACTTTTTGGCACTTAGCGCGTCGTGATGTTTTGTTTCTAAATAATATTCATTCCAAAATGCCGTCTTGCATCGTTCTTGCCTGCTGGATTTACGAAGAAACACGTAAGATTATGACAACTCTACCTACTAGTACTCAATTTAAATTATCAAACGAACACCAAATATGTCCTAACGCTAAAAACAGTCTTTTAAAAATTAAGAATCTAAAATCATAAATAAAATAAATTTATATCGGCATTTCTGTTGGAAATGTGTTTTAAATTAAAAAAAAAACAGAACTCAAAACTTAAAACCATTTAACATAAAGGATATATTACAAACATTACTCGCGCGTGCGACCACTATAACAATTTGAAATAATTTAATGTAATTACTAAATAGATGCATCGCGTGTGAAGATAACATGAGTGATTCACTAAACTGACGCTTTAATTGACCATATGTTTCTAATTAACTTAAATCATGACATAGACACAAGCCATTATATTTATTTTTCTCTATTAAAACTATTTCATACAACATGATCGCATTTTCTAAGAAGAATACGCGTATTATTTTCGTATGCCTTTCAAATTTCTTTTCATGTTATTTTAGTATTTTATTCTAAACATTGCAAAAGAGATAAATGAGATACCGAAACGTAGGCGTGCTATGACTGGCCGAATTAAAAACAGAGGAACCCGCAAACGAATGAATGTTATTTTACTCGAGTCATTTATCAAAATGTCCGGCGTCCATCCGACTGCGCGCCGCCGCTCCATACTAAAACTTAGACTTGCTTTTATTGCCTCAAACTACGGACCTATTAAACACATTACTCGACGCTTACTACTATCTTCTTTGTTCCATACAATCTTCACAAAGGACTGTTGGTTTTAAAGATATGCTCGGTTTTTTATCAACCAGATTAAGCTTTGAAAT
Organism: Eurema hecabe; assembly: GCA_026213755.1. Classification (NCBI taxonomy): domain Eukaryota; kingdom Metazoa; phylum Arthropoda; class Insecta; order Lepidoptera; family Pieridae; genus Terias; species Terias hecabe. The sequence goes on from JADANM010006710.1 coordinate 5,505,915, forward strand.
GTGATTCGAACGTGTCGAATTCAAAATGCTGAAGCTTTATATTATAAACATTAGGTAACATCGTCTATTTAATTTGTAAGGGCCCTCATCTTTTATGTGTAATGATGTAGGTCTTTGAACTCGCTCGCAGTCATCCGTATATCCGGCCGGTATTGGCCGTACGTATTGCGAGCACCATATGGTTACCGATCCTAATGTTTTTATTGCAATAAAGCCCAGCTATGCGAAAATTAAAAAGCTTACTTAATTTATTACAAATATGTAAAATGATTAGTTATTTTTCTCATAAAATACGTACGTATACTGTATGCTTAGAAGACTATTTCTCAGCATGATTACTTGCAGTTTATTATAGTGTTAATATTTACATTCAATCACCTAAAATCTAGCTAACTTTAGCTAAACTAAAACAAATAAATCCAACAAAGTATCCAAACTGACATCTTACGATCCTCCCTAGAAAAAATATTTAACGAAATTTTGCTAGTACCTATACCTATTCATACTTGCAAATGTTCCACTTAACGTCATAACGTTGAAGTGGCTCAGAAAATTAATTAAATTTGTTTTATTTACTTTGGTCAGGAATTAAAAAAAATGAAAAACGGAATAAAAAACACAAAGCAAATGTCACGGAACAGGGGAAGCCCATTAGCGTTGTAAAAAGCAGACGAATAGCGTGGCAGGACTTTTAATTGGCTACGAATTGCAAGATTTCAAAAATGTACAAAGGATAAATCATAACCGGCGCTCAGTTTTTCGTTTTAGCTGGATGTTTCATAGCGGAAGGTACAGGTACTACATTTAGATTAATCTTCTATTTTCTCTTTTTGACTTTTTGTATAAGCCCGTTCCCTTTTTTGTCTTTTACGTCTGATGCTACTTATTTTAGCACCAGACAGTCAACGGTCGAATTACGAATTAAACTCATTTGCATTAGGCTTTTGCGTTTTCCAAAATTTAAAATGCGAAAAATTATGAAAGAGCCGGTATTATGTCAATGTGCCTGATTCATTTCTATGCTTAGCGTTGCATTAATTTGAATATGCTTACATCAAGTGAAATGTCATTGGATGAATGGGCTAAAGGAGTCATAAGCCTCATATCGCGTGGAAACATGGCGTAGTTGCTGCATGAATAATGCAACATAAAGTTAGCAGATGCGATTTACCGTGCACGAACTTGTGTCCTGTGGGAAATATGTATTCTTTAGAAAGTTTAGAGAAAAATCGGTTTGCTAATGGAAACTGGCCAAGTTATATGAGTAGATACTAAAACCTGATATGTATTCACGTATAGTTTAATATTATATACGCATTAAAAATGATTATAAACCTTAATTAAAAATCTTTGTACATTAATGGAAATCAATAATTAGAATTCATAAAAAATGTATTAACGTAACCTCCAAAATTGTAAGTATTTGACATCCAAAACAAAAAAAAATCAAAATGTCAAGTTTGACGTGTGACAGAACTAATATATTAAATCTGTTTCCAGGTCCGGCAGAGGGGCAGCCTACGCGTGTTCAGAGGCGGACGGGAACGCTCCCAAGTCGTGTTGCGGTCGCCCTCCGTTACGACTATGTGTGCTATTCTTGGGGGTCGTCGGGGCCTGCCTCGTGGCCGCCGGCGCCACGCTGGGGGCTCTCAGACCCCACCCCACACCACTCACATTAATACTTTTAATGATAGGTAATTGAAGCTTTAATTTTGATTACGCAATTACTTTTTTTATGTGTTTTTTACTGGCACATAGATTTCTAGCGTCAAATTAGCATGTAATTCTTATATATCGTATTAAGCGTTTCTTACATAGTTTGTGAATTTACTGTAAATCAACCTTAACGCTACACGCAAAATCACTTATATAAATACAAAAATTCAACAGTAGGTACTGCAAAGTTAAATATTAATTCTAATAAACTAAACGTAACTGAGCTTGACTCTGCTTCAAAATAAAATGCAAACGAACCCGAGTCACCAAGGCCCTTAAAATAAAAAGAGAAGGTCACCTTTCCCCATAGCCATAGCCCGTGTATTTAATGCACAATCTCAATATGCTTCCCTTTTGCTTTTATTGCCCCGCTCGAGTGTTAGCTCTTGTTATAATATTTTTTCACACTAACTCTTTGATCATTTAACAGCTCGCTTCGTTAAATGCTTCTCTTTTGTTTAAGTTTTTTCGATCAAAGGAGAATGTTAACATAACATTTTTAAACCCAACGCGCCATTGTATTTAGATTTGTCGCTTGATTTAAAATAGATATCCGAGGTATTTCTTTGAACAGTTTTCGATATAAGTATACTACTTATGTACTTCTTAACTACTTACATATGTATATTTCTAAATACAATACTGTAGTTGATGAAAAGAATTTGACAATGGCGTAAGCCATACGGCAACTCTTGATATATTGAGAAACGCTTCAATTTTCGAACATCGACGGCCCGCCTGCTATGAATGAACACAGATGTTTCTTATTAACCGTGAACAGGGGTGGCTCATTGGATATTCGCTGTGCATATGACAATAACAAGTCTAGCCGAAATCTCATTACATCATTCGCAAAGTCGGGTCGGCCCTACAGCGATCCAAGTTTTCAATTAAACTTCGAATGAGTTTTCAAGCTGAATTAATTGGATTTTCATTAGCGTTTGGGACAAATGATGTTGTTACAGACAAGTGATCTATTATTGTGTTGGAGAGCAATTTGTACGCGTCACTCATTGGTTACTTCACGCGTCGACGTCGATTGATGTTTAATCGAAATCGCTGTTCGACTCCGAATTGGGTAACTTTGCTCTATACTCTATGAGAGTACCTATAGACCACTACCCACACACACATGTAGAGAATTGTCAAGTTCGTTTGATAAAAGTACAAACGCAAATATTTGCGAGCTTTATTGCCAATATTGTATGCACGTCAAATGTGTATGTAACGGATCAGTTAGTTACAAACTTTTTTTATTGTAGCATTGCGTTATGTTACTGGTGTTATGTTTAAAAAGCTAGAACAGCTTGTTTTAATATTAAAAAATGTTTGTACATCTGAAATAAATGAAATTACGGCTATGTATTATTTCATTTGTCGCTTCGTAAATATTTTTTTAACTCTAAATTTAAAAGCGTTCTCGTTTACCGTTCCAATAATAATTTTAACACTAATGGTTCGTTAGTTCAAACATTTCACGAATTGCTGATTTTTTTAATATTTTACGAATAGGGAGGGACATAACATTATTTTGCCATTTTATACTAGAAATAAACTGGTATAGTTTTAATGAACATATTTTTCTAAGGTAATTGAACTTTTAGTTTATCTTATTGTTACATTTGAAATTTTAGAGGCAACTCCTTTAATATTGATTGATAATAATTTGTATTTTATATGTAATTTTTTCGCTATCTAGTTGCCTTAATACACTACTTAGTGTTGGACTAAATGACTTTGTAAACGCTTTCAAACCTGGTGGTCAAAAAAAAAGAAAAAAATAAAGCCCCATTCTCACAATTGCAGGTATAGGCGTGGTGCTAGTAACGGCCGCGGGGCTGGCATGGCGGCTAGCTGCTCGCGATGCCCCGTGCGCTTTGTTCGGGCTGCGGCGGGCGTCGTGCCGGCGGTTGGTGCCGCGCCTGCCGCCCAGCTACGCCAGGCCGCATCACCCGTACGCCGCGATGCTCTACCCAGAGTTCCATTACCGTCCCCCGCCGCCCACCTATCAAGCTTCCATGCAAGAGTATAGACTCAGGTACGTGTCATTCTTCTTCCCGTTCGTTTCGCTCTTGATAGAGCGGTCGTGGTCACACTGTTTATAGCGAACCGTTTTAGCTGGTGGTGGAAACGGACGCAGCTCTTCACACAATATCCTGCCATCTTACTCTATTGTAAGAAAGTTTGGCGCAACCACACACACGAATAAAAATCCTCAAATACGTTGTAGAAGAATTTACAAGAAAATAACGAATATAATTTGTTTTATTTTTTAGTATTTATTAAATTATATGTAAATACACTATCTTCAACATTACCCTGAAGTACCTAGTAACCTTGTCGTCGCAATTCCGAACGGGGCTAATTTCTTAATTTCAACTACAACTATAGCTGCAAATCCCTCACATCTAGTAGTCCATCATCAGAACAGGCACAAAACTTTAAGATTTAAAATTAAAGGTTGCTTATAGTTTTTATTATTATAACTGTATTACAAGTTATAGAATCGACGTGTTTTTTTTCAAGTATGCTTTAAATAGTTAGCTAAAGTATTGAATAACAGATATGTTTTTTCATGAAATCATTTTGATATTTAAGTTTCCATATTTATTCCAGGTTACTTCTAGACAGAAGTGCGCCGGTGGTATCACCACCCCCTACCTACAGGTCAAACTCAGCCAGTCTAGTCAGGTAATTATTATCATTATAAATGCGAAAGTAACTCTGTTTGTCTGTCTGTCTGTCTTTCCATCACACTAAAACTACTGAACCGATTTGAACGAAATTTGGTACATAGATAGTCTAGAGTCTGGGGAACTACATAGGCTACTTTTTAACTGGAAAAAAGGGATATAAGGGAGGGGAGGGGGGAAGGACTTTTTATAATTTTACTGTTTCACGGCCAAACCGCTGAACCGATTGTAATTAAATTTGGTACACAGATGGTCTAGAGCCTGAGATAAAAAAACATAGGCTACTTTTTAACTGAAAAAAGGGGTTATAAGGGGGAAGTCAAAGTGTATATGAAAGTCAACGCGGACGAAGTCGCGGGCAACAGCTAGTATAATATAAAACAAAGTCCTTTTCTTCTGTCTGTCCCGATGTATGCTTAAATCTTTAAAACAATGTAACGGATTTTCATGCGTCCATTACGTTTTTAATAGATTGATAGAGATAGGTTTATATGTACAATACATGCATAATATATTATGCGGTCGCTAGTAATAATAGCACTTTTGTATATATATTACTATTCGCTGTTGTAAGGTGCTTAGAAATACTTCTTTAAAGTGTTTTATAAAGCTTACTATATGAACAAAAAAGGTTTGGGATGAAAGGTTTTTTAAAGCAGACATTTCTCTATTAAAATTTAATCTTATTATGTCTGAAGTTTAAAAAACACTGTATATATTTTTTTAAAAAGAACAATTATAATTCTTATTGTAAATTATTCATGAATGTCGAATTTAAATGTTAATGAATAAATATTTAGATCATTCTTTGTATAATTATTGTTATCTAAATAGAAAAATAAACTAAAAAAGTTATTTTTATGTAAATTTAATATATATTACCTTGTTTAAAATGTACCTAGTATGTAATGAGTATAATGTACTTGTTTATTCTTTTCTAAATATAATAATTGGAAGCTGTATTTTTGTATTTAAAAGTTTTGAATTCGTATTATTCAACAGCGAGGCCTTACCTCGTGTTAGCGAGATAGTACGTTTTAAGTTAAGTCGTTATAGGTCGCGTCACGAATCCTAAAACCATAGTATCGAGGGGACGGCAAGGCGCGCGGGGCGCGTGATCGTCGGGTGCGCGAGCGTTGATTGGTTCCCCAGTCGTGTTGCTTTCTCGTACCAATACGTCAATTACGAGCGCGATTCTACCGATGCGCAGCTATTCTCGTCCAGCGCTAAACATTCGTGACGCGACCTATATCTATAGTTGCAGAATTAGTATAAAGGTGTAATGGTTGAAACGTTTCAGAGGAACAACGGGCGCGTGGTGCGTGTCGGAGTACAGCGGGCCGCCGTCGTACCGCGCGCCGCGCGCCGACCCGCCCCTCGCCGCGCCCGACAGCCTGCCCATCTCCCCCAACGATCTCAAGTACTCCAGCGACACCATAGACCCCTTGCCCAAGCCGACCGAACAAGAGAAGGAGGACGAGCACCTCGTCACGATCGTCCACACCGACGCCCAGCCCGTCATAGTCACCGTCTCCGGCTCGCCCGCCCTCAACGACTCCCACCCCGCTCCCTCCTCAGAAATCGACATTCTCGCACACTTATAACACTCACGTTATTGAACATTGACTGTGTTGTGATCGACTGTTTAACGAAACACACGACAAAACAAAACGAAATTGAGTGCTTTCAATGTATGAAGTGATTAATTGGTGCCCCGTTGTGAATTATGGTTTGGATGAATTAAATTATAATATAGATTTGTTTGGATTATATTAAAGACGTGCGACGATGTAAATGTTATCATTCGTCTATGACGTAATAAGTTATAAATCTTGAACATAACTGAGATGCATTTACATGGTCGTATGTTGCATATTATATTATCATAATCGCGTGTACTTTATCTTGTAGATATGAAATGTAAATAATGGCTTTGTTTTATTAATTTAACAAAGAATGTGCCGTGTATATATGTTACAAATTATAAATAAGATATTGCTGATATAAGTGTGTTATATGAGGACATGTTAATACCAAAACTCACCGTAATGTACAACTTCTTATTTGTTATTAAATAGTGCGTTATTGAGTGCCCCTGTCGGTGTTTCTATCTTTTGTAAATAACTATGTATTTCCGCTTTGTGAATCGGTTTATTTTTTTTACTAGAATACTTGGCAGTATTTCAACGAACGACACATTGGATTTGTGTAATTAAATATCTATATCATTTAATTATGACAAAATTATTTAAACCTGAATCGATAAATATGTTTAGCAGTAAGTCGAATATAGCTGTGCTTTATGGAAGTCTTACTGAAAAATATTGCACCTAAAAATTGTATGACCATTTAATTTATAACATATCTTGTTTTTATACTTTATTTAACTTATAATTACTATCGATAATGTAATTCTTTTAACCAAATTTATACAATGGATTTTGTATTGCTTTGTGTATTATAAGTGAGGCTAGAAGATGCTGTAATTTTTCCTAAAATCATTTATCGTGACGTTATGTCTAAAAATTTAAAAATTAACGTAAATGGGTACTTGGATACCTGTCGGTAGAAGTAAATGATTTGTATCAGTATATGTTATGAATAAATTGTACATAATGTTATTGTAATATAAGAAATAAAATCTTTAGTTAAAAATAATACTACCTTTTATTTAAATGACCACCCTCCTTACATATCATGACATTGACATATCTGTCAATAAGCTGTCAATATAATTCCGAAATCCGATGTTGATCTGCTTTTCAGTACTCGTTTGTGAACCTGGTAATAGTGTTTTTTAAAGTTAAAGAACAAGAACAATAAATAGATGTAAATTTATGCAAAAAAAGTATCATTTAAATTCACTAATCTTTAAAGCATTTGTTAGATAGTCATTAATTACATTATGGCAAAAAGGGTACGTTTAAATGGGGCGCAAATTGGCAATTTTGTAACCATACGTCGAAATTAAAACAAATGAAGTTTACGGCTGCCGGGAAAATTCTGTATAAATCCATTCTAAATGTAAATGAAAATCGAAGCACAGCTCTGGATTCCGGAACAATGGGTATCAGTAATTATATTGTAAAACAATTTTGTCGCAGGCCCCTCGCTCGCGGCTCGCATAGTGAAATTCACTCCGTATAATAAAATTCCCTGTAATACCCTACCGGGAAAATATAACAAAGCGAGAATCAGGGTCCCGCAAAGTAAGAGCCGGGACTCTAAGGGCGGCTGAAAAAAATAATTTTGGTGCTATTTAAGGCATTTTGGATCATGCTTTTTTTAGCAAATCAAGTCCACATATAAATCGAATGTTTAAACTAAGTACTTTACTTTACCGCCTTGACAACAACCGTTATTCGATATGGTGGCCTATTTCAATTTCTTAGTGATTTAGACGACTAACAGGTTATCCATCCCAATATACATCCCAAAAACATTCCATGCTCATTAGAGCAGTGTGGTATTTCACTTTAGACGAACGTCTATTTCTACATAAAGCGCAAGTTAGGCCTCACATGGAAGGCTCTCGGAGTACTCCAGTTCTGACCAACTTCTCTCATTTGACTGAATCCAATATCAATTAATTGGACGAAACATCCCGTATCCGATCGCGGATCGGCTTCTCTATACTTGCGAAGGCATGTTGCTTCGCTTTGTGTTTCCTACCTTGAAAATCGACTTTGGATGTGCTTGAAAAAGAGTGTATATTGCAAAACACTTCAGAACCGCTAAAGCTCCGCGAGTGTGAATTCAATTTCCATCAGGTCTGGCCTGATTTTTGCCCCATTTAAGAAAAATAAAGTTATTTGTGCAAAATTAATACTTTCAAAACATTTATTTAAAGAATGTACGATGAATGTTGGACTTCAAAACGATGAACTTCGATCCGAAAGTATCCCAAAACTAAAATTCACATTTTAAGATAAATACTTCTGATATACATAGACGTATAACGCATAGACTGATAGTCCCTTAATAATCGGACAGCCGTAAATGAAGCCACAAATGTTAGTGAAATAAGCACGTTTTTATACTCGATGACACGCACACAAGCCCACTGATAATGTAGCTGCTATAAGAAATTTACGCTTTAGATGTAAAAAAGTTAAATCCACAATCTACATCTGTAATGCTTACATAAAATACTTATCGAAAAACTTATAAATTCACTAGTTGCCCATACAATTATCGAAGTTCAAAGTTCCTCTCGATCCCCTGATATCCTTACAATGGGACCACCTGTAAAGTATCATCTTTCCAACAAAAAAAGAATCTTTCAAATCCACCCAGGCCAAAGTTCTGAGGTAACAAACATAAAAAAATACAGACGACCTGAGAACCTCCTCCTTTTTTGAAGTCCGATAAAAAACATACCAATATTGATGCGATGCACTGCGGCGACGATCTCTGTAAGTAGACACAATTATCTACTTAGAAATGGCTTCACTTTGCGTGCTCAAATATTGCGGTTCCAAGTTTTATTATTCTTTGCATATACACATATGATAACAGCTTATCTTATTACTATCAGAATATCAGAGTAACAGTTTCTATAATAAATAGCTATTACATAATTATATTAAGTTATTTATAGTATTTATGACGCGATCGGATGACTTGTGGTTTTCATCATCATATGCTTGCCATTAGACTAGAAGTTAGTATTAAATACAATATCTATTTATTTATTTTTTTTATGAAGATCCCGCTTCCTAAATCCTAATAGATTAAAATTTTGAGTATGGCAAGGGCATCGTGAAGGAACAAGATCATATCTATTTATATTTCTTCATTAGGGATAGGATGTAAATGTCACCGGAAGAGGACAAGAACAGCAAATTAATAAATTTCCTAGGAAATTTTTAAGCCTTCGTAGGATTCTAAACGAGAGATAAATTGTATTATTTTACGACTAAATTTACGCAAATTTATCAACTAACGAATATTCATTATAAAATGTATAATGAACTATTTTAATTAATTAACTATTAAAAATTTAATAAATTAACTATTTTTCACTGTTTGATGAGGGATTTAAATATAGGCAGATTGTCTATGCCTATAAGCACTAAATGCAAACCTAAGATCACATGCTACCTTATTTGTTCACCCCTAATGACTTAAAGCAATTAAAATTTATTTCCTACAGAAATATAGGTACACAATTATCCACTTCTAACAAACTTAAGTAATATTGATCTTGTGCCTGTCGGTACTATTTCTATATCCTACTTTTGTATAATGCCGATTATTTAGAAATCGAAGGTCGAATTGAGAAATCGCCTCCTTTTTTTAAGTCAGTTAATAAAATATGATGCTATCCGATATTTTTTTATATGTTACCCTATACATATGTCCATACTCATATCTATATATATAAAAGAAAGTCGTGTTAGTTACTTCACTTATAACTCGATAACGGCTCAACTGATTTGGCTGAAACTTTGTGGGGATGTAGTTTAGAACCTGGAGAAGGACATAGGATACTTTATCCAGTTTCCAGGGGAATATTTTTTTTATGAAAGTAAACGCGGACAGAGTCGCGGGCAACAGCTAGTTATTATATAAAGAGGAAAGATTTATTTTTTTGTTATTATTACTATTATTATTTAAATAAAAATAAATGTTATGTATTATTTGTAATACACAAGTAAATCCGGGGCGGGCTATAATGAATAATATGACGGAAAAGTGATAATAATTAATTATTTAATTGCGATATCAAACCGTTGATCTCCAGTGGTTACCGCTAAGTCATCGTGACCGGTTGCCTTGTCTCACTGTCGCGTACAAGGTATGTCTTTTTACTTGATAGATTTGTTTTTTCGCCTTTCACTGACTTGTAAATCATCAAATGTTTTTTGATAAATGCATGCGAATAATGTTAGATGATAATTTTATAATTTTTGTTTTTAAATGGCACTGTTAAATAATTTAAATTTAATGCACACTAATATTTAGAGTTTGTTTGTTTGAACGTTCTAAATGGCTAATTATGTGGGCAACTATTGTATCGAATTGATAAAAATTGTTTGTGATGGACAGCCCATTTATCGAGGAGGGCTTTTCACGCCGTGACCAATAGGAGGTAGTTTCAGTGGTGAAATAGGTTGAAAAAATTCGAAAATTGTATGACTAGTATGTATTCGAGGATTTCAGTGTTGTGCGCTGCATTACTTATCCCAATTATATTATGTTTGAAAGAAATATTTCCTTTAAATTATTTTAGAAAACACCTCTAAAATAATTTAAAGGGAAGTTTATGTCTTCAGTTTATGTCTAAATTTAAAATTAAATTGTTTGTTTGCATTCAAAACAGCCCGAATAAGCTTTGCCGATCTAGAGAACTAACTAGTCGCCTTGTCTCGCTATTACCTACTCCTTCACTGTTTCAGTCGTTTTAACGGATCACAGAAGCCCAACGAATAAACTATAAAAAGATTTATCTTTATTAATATTGTTATTATTATTATATCAATAAACACAATTAAATTTTCTGTAATTGACATTAAAATGTACCTACTATCTATGTTAAATACATAAGTGTAATGATGTGTAAATTAAATTCATTAACTAAAAAAAATAATTATAAATGCCTCAAGGTCTCAATTTTTATTATGAACTTTAACGACTTTCTGTATTTTTTATAATACAGTTCGGGTTAGTAGTCCCAAAGACACTTTATATTGTATTTTTGCTGAGCATATATTGAAGTTAAACCGTACGCTCGCTACAGAAAGCGACTGGACTTTCAAAAGAAATTTAATGCTATTTCATTTATGATGTTAGTAGCTTTAGAATATAGTGTGTAGGTTTTCTCCTTCTCCGAACCTTAAGACGTCTCTCTCGTTCTAAATCAGTCGGACAACTGAGTTGCTGTTAGGCCCCGGTGGTTCAGTGTCATGAGTTGTATGTAATTAATTAATAAAAATTAACTCGAACATCGTCTTTTGGTTTTTTTTCAGATGTCAGTTAAAGTTTCAGCGGTGACGGAACCAGTAATGCTGGGCGAAGGGCCTCACTGGTCGCACGAGCACCAAGCGTTGTTCTTCATCAGCGCCTTCGATAAAACTGTCCACAAATATGTGCCAACCACCGACAAGCACACCAAGTCGACGTTGGGTAAGTTCATGGTAATAGTTTTTTTCATTTCATACTGGTCATGAACTGCGCTTTGACCAGTGCAGATCGAAATCTTAATATTAAGATGACAAAATTCCTAGTTAATCGGTTTGCGAAATATTAATAGTGATAATTGAATCGAATGTAAGAAAACGAAAATCATTAAAAATTGGTTAAATAGCTTTCGCAATTTTATATGTTGACTTGATTATTATCGTGATTGTGATTTGTGAACGCAATAGTTTGAAATTATATTAATATATTATGTAATTTTTATTAGATGCATGTTTCAAAATAAAAAAGGGCTTATGAATCGGTTTGAAATTATTTTACTAATAGAAAGCACAGTAAGTTCTATTAACGCTTTACTGAGGTGAAACTTAGGTATACAGCTAGTTAATATTTCTAAAGAGCATCTGGCTTACAAATTGTTGTTCTGTGACAATATGTAGACTAGGTATGTTTGACTCTATATATTAAATTCTAGATGAAATACCAGTTTTTATAATTCCCGGGGAGGGTAAAATGGACGAATTTGTGGTGGGGATGAAGCGGCACGTGGTAGCCATACAGTGGGACGGTGAAGATGGTACCGCTAAGGTGCTTCGCACAGTCGCTGAACTGGATAAACACGAACCCACTAATAGAGTCAATGACGCTAAAGTTGATCCTAGAGGAAGGCTATATGCTGGTAAGTAGGGAGAGGTATAAGTAAGAAAGGTTTTCCCTAGAATTGACCAAATACATCACTTTATATAAGGGCCATGACGCTAATGTTTATCTCATAGAGATTCTATGGAGAAGTGTGGTGGTTACTACATTTCGCTCATTTCTAAAACAGCAAACTTTTATATGATAGATCACTACAATGTGCTGTGTAAGTTTTAAATAAAGGATAGCTATAATTAGAATGGATACCAAAAGGTTTCCTAAATCGATGTCTGAATTTTGGAACGTGATGTAGGTTGTTTGACATTCCTTCAGCTCTGCTTTTAGCCTGTTATTTTTTTCTTCTATAATGAAAAATAATAGGAATGATTGAAACCTCCAGGCACGACGAGCGAAGATTACTCGCATAGCAAGTTCAATTCGTCGCTCTATCGCATAGATCCGGATGGACAGACCCACGTAATGGAGAAAGGTATATCATTATCCAACGGCCTCTGCTGGGACGTGAAGAACAAAGCCTTCTATTACATTGACTCGTCTGAATACGCGATTCGGAGATACGATTATGATATTGAAACTGGAAATATTTGTAAGTACCTATTTACATTTTTTGAAATAACTTTATATTTATATTACACATAGCAAATTTTTGTACAATTTAAGCTAAGACTAATAATTATTATTGATCAACTGCCTCTTGCACCAAGGGTTGTAGGTTCGATCCATACTCAGTTTTATTATATTTATATACTAAAGTTCTCAGCGACATTTTCAATCACTTGATTTAGTAGACCTGAAAGGAATAGGCAAGTACTGTATTAGCTGTTCTTTTAAAATAAAAAAGCAAAAATAGCAATTAATATAAATGTAAAAAATCCATATAATATTTCAGCCAACCGTCGCTTAGTATTCATCTTCAAGGAACACGGGCTGGACGGTTTTGCTGATGGCATGACCATCGACACTGATGGTAACTTGTGGGTCGCTAATTTCAACGGGCAACAGGTACATACTTTTATAAAAATAGGTACGACCTAAAACTCCCGTTTAAAAGGGTCTTATCCATTCAGTACATTTTACGTGAAATCTTTACAAAACTTTCGTGTTTTTACCATTACTAGGATGTGTACGAAATTGACTTATGACGGTATCATTCAGTCCCTTAGAAACTCAATGCCAAATAACCGTCAAAATTACTTTTTCCTATCCAAATTAACGTTCCTAGTTCCTACCCTTTGTGTTATGTATATTTTTTTGCTTGCCATGCCTCAAAAAGAAGATTCCGTTTTCTACTTTTAAAAACTCCAAGAACACATTATTATCTTTACGTATACATAAATAAAAAAGGAGAAATTAGTCAAACTGTAAAGAAATGTAAAGAAAAAATATCATATTACTGAAAATTATGATACTTATCTAATAATACTTTATTTAAATATTCTTACAGGTGATCAAAATAGATCCCAGAGCAGGAAAACTGCTCCAGAAAGTTCCGACTCCAGCTCTTCAAACCACCTCCTTGACCTTCGGAGGTCCGAACCTAGACATCCTCTACGTGACCTCCGGTTCTTTGAAATTAGGGGAGGACCCACCCCCTCCTGGTGGGTCTACATACCAAATTACTGGCCTAGGTGTAAAAGGACATCCTAATCTTAGTGTTAAGTTACAATAGCAGTGTTAAGACTAATAAATGTTATATTTGAACCATCTTTAGTTTGTATTTTACAACTTGTTCGAAAAAAGAGGATATTTAACGTAGTTTAAAAATTAGTTTGTTAAAACATATAACTGATTCCGAACAAACTAGTTTCAGGTTTTCAGTATACAAAATGTTTATACACTATATAAAAACCCTTTTTGTAAAAACCGGTAATTACTTCAAACGTTCTACTGTCAATAGGTATATCAAGTTCAAAAACATAATATGTGTTGTTAGCTCTTTGCGCTTAAACTCTATATTCTAAACCCAATACCCTAGTTCTAGAATCTGATACGTTATCCAATTTTCTTACAAATGCTTGTCCAGGCGTAACTTTTGCCAATACAGCGATGTCCTTTTGAAGTTTAAGCCATGATTGCATATAAGCTTTTCCAGCGATGCGTTCCAAATTGACTACAATGTCTGTCTATTCATAAGTAAAGTAAATTATATTTTGAAAATAAGTATGAATAATAATGGAATTCCAAAAAGTCAAACATATCTTCACTCGTGAATATTAAGTTATTATAAACAGTATTAAACTTTGAATTTTATTTCAAACTCTTCTTCAAAATCTAAATGGAAAGTAGCTTTTTCCGAAGGAAAATCTAAATTAAACAATACACAGAGCATTTTATCCACGATCTATTACGCAAGAGCAATATTCAAATATAAAGTGCCTATTACTATGGACTTAATAGGCCGTAGTAATCCAACAAGCTTTATTCCCACAGGCGCATTAGGGCTCGACTTATTTCAAAAGCAACGAGTAGGCGAGTAAATCGTTATTCAATATAACCTAAGAGATGCCGACGAGATGATTTATTGAGCGATCCTCCCATGCTAATGGTAGCTCAATGAGGACCGATTGCTTTTATTTTTAACCTACTAATGATCGTGTAGTTAACAAGAATGTACTTACAATATATATGGATACAATTATTTTTGTAATCAAAAGATGAAGTCATAAAAATTTTGCCAGATAATTAATTTTTTAACTTACGTCCTACGTTATAGGCAGCTTTAGGTAAAAAGGGCATTTTATAGACGAATAAATAGAAATATTTTAATTAACGGCTTTAACATAAAATTAAGTTATATATACTCTTTGGTGGTTCTAATTTTTTGGGAATGTAATAACAATAAAAACACAATTTAAAACGTTATAATGAAAATTTAAGAGCAATATAACTTAGTTATTTTTATCATATATTTATTAAAATATTGTAACCTTAAAAAATTATTTGTGTATATTTCCTGCGAAGTGAGTACCTCCAAGGCTCAAGACGACCCGACATAAAACTTTCATTTCGCAAAGTATTTTGTCATTGCATATAAAACGGACCTTGCTAAGTTGGGTATCTAAGGGCACGAGAAAGATGAAAGACGAACTATATAGTACACATAGTCTTTATTATTGAACATGGAGTATTTAATATGGCTATTTGTAGGGATCTGAAGTAAACGTCTCTTTTAAGCCATTCTTCATAGTTGGGATATTGTTAAAAGATGTTAAACATTAATAATTTTTCTTTTGTTACAGTTGGCTTGCTTGAACATATATGAACCTAATAAACTTTCAATGGAAATTATAATAGCTTACACACTTTTTACAAACTCCAGAGGCCTTACTTGAAAATTTACTTCATAAAAATTAACGTACTTAAATCTACGCGCACTGTGCCATTTATTATTAATATATAATATATGATTAATACATATAATTCTTATATTTTATTGACAAAATTTTATTATTTCGCAATTCTGAGATAAATTTAAGTTTAAGCCCTGATGATTGATATATAATTGATGAAACTCGCGTTGAGAATACGCCGCTAGTAAGACTTACTACGTGACCATGTAAAATCTGTTTCGTCTAACATAAAAACATAATATTTATTTTGGTATATACAATCTGAAAATTTACTAATAATTCTTATTGATATACAAAGAACCATTGGGTTCTTTATACAATTCCGACAAATGCTCAACAACGGAGGTCTAAAAAGACCCAGTAATCTTATTCAAAGGACGCAACCCTTTCCAGCCGCGTGTGACATATATGCTAATGAGCAAAATTGTTTCGAACGTTTCTGAGCTACCTTTTAAAGCCTGAAACCCGCACTCAAAGGGAATTTTGAAAAATTCAACGCTTAAATGACTCGGAAACAAGTCTTATTGGTCATCGCTTATCAGAAATTATAGTTAAACCGTCAGCGACAGCGGCATAATGTTAACAATCCTTTTTTATATAGCCTATGACACTCGGCAATAATGTGGCTTTCTATTGGTAAAATAATTTTTTAAAATGGGTTCAGTAGATCCCGAGATTACCCCTTACAATTTAACAAACACACAAACTTTACTTCTTTATTTATTAGTATAGAGTATAGATTATGGTGATGCCTAGCTTAAAAGAATCGTAATTAGCGGGCAACATTATGATGATTAATAAACAGAATAAACATTTCTGGTGTTTGTGCCAAAATATATCAAGTAAAATATGAACTATCCCCCAAATAAAAATGTAAGTAAGTCGTAATTACTAATCTAGCGTGGGTATACGTACAATTCAAATTTGAAGCTACATTCTTAGCGAAAGGTAAACGCGTATAATCAGCGTAGTTTGAATATATCCCGAGGCAGTGTAGCACCGTAATTAGAATTTACGGCCGTGTGCATCCCCTGCACCAAAATGAGACCTCTATTTGAGAGCGTATTCCAAAATTAACGCTACATATGGAAATTCTTACTTTTAAGTATTTAAGGTTGAAGAATGATATTCATGTGAGTGTGTGAAATTCCATCCTATATTCCGCTATTCATGACACAACAAATCAATACTACAACATCCTTGTCATAAGACTAATAAGACCAGACCATTATTTTGTTTGTAGGTATAGGTATAGCGTTGTACAATGTAGGTATAGCGATATAAGCAGAATAAAATTACACAATTACAAATGCTACTGCTGCAGTTCCATTGATGAGATGATTAGTATCATTGCGTTTTAATTTTATCTGTAGGCGGTCTCAAAGCAGTTGACAGATCCATTAATTTGTTTTATCTGCTAAGTTCAGTAATTTCATAAAATTTTACCTAATAAGTATCTGGTTTTTACGATTTACGAAAACTGAGGTATACAAATACCAGATAAATACTATATAATGTATCATATTTAATAGTAATTCAATATCGCAGTGAAACCCAAAAATTCATTCGGTACAACATTTTATTTCTTCATTTCACTGTGTTATTTTTTCAATGTTTCATGTGACCAATATAAAAACATTTTCTTTTCTCTTAAACAAACCGTAACAGTTTTCAGTTTTTTAAAAATTAAAACGCTCGTCAGACTTGAACTGTTTTTGGTAAAGAATAAATAACAGATTTTATTATAAAAATACTTCGTGTAACACAACTTATAGATAGGCTCAACTTACCTTTAATATTAGTTAATTCTTTTGCAGGTTACTGTATTTATTCCTAGACTTTGTAAAACAAAAGTCAATACCAACATCTCAATCAGAATGATACAGGGTTTCGGAAGGATTAACGATAAAATCTTAGCCGCATCGGAGTTTACCTTCGTCAAAACGAATTTCCAACGAAACGAATCCTCGTATTTGGGCTTATCGCTAACTAATTTGACTTCAGCGGTGCTTTGTGGGTTCAAACTTTTGTATTGGATATTGTTTCTGTTGAACCGAAGACGGATTTCGTTCATATTTGTTATTTGATTAAAAATGTATTTAGACATAAATAAATTTTTCCTCCTACTGAATTTGGTAACTCATTTAATGCAAATTTATTTTTGCCCTAAAAATAAATTTTAACGGTTAAGCTCTTTCAATAAAGATTTAAAAAAAAAAAAAAAAAAATTTTAACGATGATAACTATGTTATTATAGTGGACGATTTTATTACGTTAATACCTAGATATTAAAAACCTAGATATTACTACGTAATTCTTTTTAAATGACGTCTTATGCTTATGAGGTATGACTATAATAAACAGCTTTGATATTTTCTCGTAGAAATGGCGTACCTATAAAGTACCAGCTATGCTTCGGGCAATAGAAAAAGTGAGTTGGGTAGCCAATATTTATGTTTTTACAACTCGCAATAGAATTTCAGTCATTATTAATTCAGCACAGCACAGGCTTTAAAACTTGTTAGCCTTACTTTTAGTCCAATTAACCTAAAAACAAGCAACCCAAACTTTGCCATGATAGACCTAATTGTTTAAAAGTGTTCATTGTTTCATATCTAAAAATGTTATGTAGTTGTTTTAATTCAACGATAGTGACATACTATATCTATGTTGTTATTTGTAATCAGATGCTTCATAGTTTAATAAAGGATCTCCTATTTTGAGTCATTTTAATTAATGGACTTAACAAAATTCGCCTTGATCGAAACTTGATGAGAACTTGACAAAATACTTTATCCGAGAGGGCAGTCAATGTACCGGTAAATTTGAGATTTATGGTTAAACTTTGAGATTTGAGCTTAGCAATAATTCAATGGGCCTCCATCTATTTCGGTTTCTTGAAGATAAGTCGGATTGATGGATATGATCACTTATCTGATACCCTATATCGTTTGTTCCCATTTTCTTCCTTTTTGTGTTATTATACATTTTCTTATTTTTATGTCTATTAGAAGTTTAGGTATAGCAGTTTCGTATTTGTTGGTAAACAGTGTGATTGAAAGAATGGGATAAAATGTTACGTATTTAACGGAGCAGATGTACGAAAAGAATAATCAAGATAGTGACAACTATTTAGTTAATTACTCGAACCTCCTTGGTTTATTACAATGTTTAAATTCAAACTTAAAAGAAATGTGTGGCATTTGAAAAACGTCAGCATTGTGAAAATAATGATTTTGGATAATTTTCGAGCTGATTATACGCCGTTCTTATGATACTCTGAAGTTTTACTTATTAAGAACCTAAGAAAGAGCCATCATGAAGCAAACAATCTTTAAGTCGGCATCACTACAAACACTACGTCACTCTCGGCGACATATTATATTATATGTAAATGGTCTCAAAAACAACCGCATTCGGTAGATGGCGCTGACGTTTGATACGCCTTCTAATGGTCTCTTTGGTGATATAATATTCCGATCATTACTCATTATAGTAACTTTGGAATTCGATATAACCAGGTGGCCAACCACCACCTCTTAAAGCAGTATTATTTTAATCTTTAAGTTAGTGTTGTTTAAATACTTGTATGTTGAAAGCCTCAAGTTGCCTCGAAAGCTACTATAAACAAAGTTCAAATAATAAAATCTAAACATACTAAGAAAAAGGAAAAATAAAGAATCAATAAAAAACTTTCAAAATTTTATTAAATAGATACATTTTTGCATATAAAAATTGTCTAGTGAGGCTATCTAATAATTAAATAGAACTAAGACAAATTAAATTGGACAGTATTTAAAATGCTTTACATTTGCCACACATACTCAATTATTTGTATTTTATTTTTCAGTAATTTTATTTGTATTATAACCTAAAATTATTTTTCGAAAAAATTCAATTTTCATTTACAGCGTAAAATGACAACACAATATTATGGTAAAGCAGGTGGTACATCGTTTTGTTAACTTATTGGCTATACATATTTTGCTTTTTAAATAAGACATTAACAATTTGTAAAGAACATATTGCATTGCACATTTCAATTAGCTATTAAATAAATTAGAACACTATAATATCAAAATATGTTTGTAAAAGAAAATATATGTTGTAATGAATATTACCATTGTTGAGATTTAAAAAAAAGTTGTCTTGGGTGATCAGCGACAGAAATTACATTCAGAAATAATAAATATTTTTTGAGTAATTTTAGCCAACCATAATTATTACAAAAACCCAAAACGATGGTTTCCCTGTAACTTGAGTTCTGAGTGGGTGTTTACCTGTGAACAAATTATAATATTCAGTTAAAACAGTTTATTCTCTTGTAAATATATATCATATGTAACTTGAAATTACTTCACATATTAATCTGCTCCTAATTTTCAACATAATTAGTCTAGTATAAATATTGCTATAATGTTATAGAATTTAAATGAGGTTGGGATTTAAAAGTATCATACAAACAAACAAAGCTGATGCTCTGTTAATAATGTTAGCAACCCTGAAACCACATCTGATCCCACCTATTCTTAAAAAAAAACCTATGGAGTAATAACGTTATTATAAAATATAATGATTAATATAACTAATAATTACTATGTTTATCCCTACTAATATTATAAATGCGAAAGTAACTCTGTCTGTTACGCCTTACGCCAAAACTACTGAACAGATTGTAATGAAATTTGGTCTATAGATAGTCTAGAGCCTGAGTAAAGACAAAGGCTGCTATTTACTTGAAAAAGTGTTATAAGGTCAAATAATATACATAGTCAAATATAATTCACACAATATGCTTTTACTTTTTCTTGGGAGTGTCATCCTTAGCCTTTTTCTCGGCTTCTCGTCTTTTGGCGGCCTCCTCGCGCTGCTGCCGGATGATGGCTAATCTCGCGAGATCTGCCCTTGCTTGCTCAGTTTTGCCCTCCGCATGAGCTTTTTGATACGCCGCTGCGGCTCTTTGACGCTCTATTTCTTCACGTTCTCGCCTGAAATTAAAGTAAGCTATTAATACATTTACCATTCACCAACAATGCTGAAGTATGACACATAATGTAGTATAACAAATGGGAAATTTTTATCTTATCCTATATCTCAAACAAACTATTTATTTAATTCCACGGTTATTTAGATTTGCAACCAGGATTATGGACATAAGCAAACACAACAGAAATGTAAGTCAATCTTATACATGTATCACTTACATTGGAATCTTATTAATTCTGGTTACTCATTTTTATTTATATAGAAGTTTATGTACAATAAATGAGTCACGATAAAAGTTTATATGTATCTAGTTCTTTTTTATGTCATGATTTATTAAAAATATTTTTGAGTCTTCTTAAATGATCATGAAATGATAAACCAATAATGGTTTTGATACCGTAAATGGATATCATATCTCAAACTAAAAGAACCGATCAGGTATATATAGATTTTGGGAAACAAGAGACCTTTTTGATATGGTTTCACCAGAAGCCATGCACACAATATACCTAATGTAAAACACTTACTATTTAATGTTATCTTTCTTATCTTGTAATGACACTGTTTAAAAAGAGAATATAATTCACAAAGACTTTTTTTTTCGCTACGAAGAACGTATCAGTGCAAATTCGTATTTTCTATATTCAAAATAGCCATAATTCGATATCAGTGCACCGTATAAGAAAAAGTATGACGATCTTTTTTGTAGACAATTTAACGATCTACAAACAAGCTTTCCTTGTTGCAGAGATATACGCAAATTTGTGACCTTTGACCTCGAATAAAAACAACGCACATGGGGGATCGAAGGGGACTTTTGACATATCATTTGTAGTGACGTATTCAAAGCCTGCATAAAAATTCAGCTTGTTTGGAATTAATGCAAACTGGAATTCTATATTGACTGGACTAATAAGGGGCAAATGAGACGGTGAGCTGCCTGCTGAAAAGTGGTCATTGCTGCCCATGAACACTACCAGAATATGACATCTCTGTAATTGGTTGCCAGGCTTTCAAAAGGATGTCTCTTCTTGAAGAACCCAATTTGTATTGCAATGGAAATACCATATCAGAGACCTGATTCCACAATGTGATGGTGCGTGGCAAGACTATTTTTCATTAATTACAGTTTATGTAAAATATTAAAATATTAAGAATAGATGAATACATATTGAATTTAGTGAATTGATATTTAATGAGTAAAAATTATAAAAGAGACAGTGACAGCCAAATTAATTTATACTTATATTATAAAGAAGAAAAGTTTGCGTGTTTGTTAAATTGTAAGGGGTAATATCCGGATCTGCCGAACCGGTTTTTCAAATTTCTTTCAGCAATAGAAAGCCACATTATTGCTGAGTGTCACAGGCTATATAAAAAAACTAATTTTAATATTAATTGTCGACCCAGGCAGGGTCAGCTAGTTGTTGAATAATAAACACTTAATGGATCAAGATGCTATGTGTAAAATAATTCAAGTATTACTAATATCATGCCTTGATAATTGGGGTTTCTCTCCTTCTCCAAGGTTATCCAAATTTGATAATTTCTTGTTCTTCTTAACTACTCGGTTAGGATTTTCTACTTCTATCAGACCGGACACGCCCTTTGCTTTTGTAGGTGCCTGAAATTTAAAAATATAGGTTTTTTATACACATTTTTTACACAGATTTTACATACTATAAATCAAATTATTAATATAATGTAAAAAAAACTTTATTATTTTCATATGTATTAAACATATTACAAAGCAGTATTTGGATATATTATCTAGATATAGTATTTCAGATGACATTTC
>JADANM010006710.1:5534358-5547494 GCA_026213755.1 Eurema hecabe
AGTCATCGATTGAGAATGCCTTTCTTAGCTTTGTAAGCTCGACGTAGTTCTTAGATACAAGATAACCTGCGCAAGCGCACCATACAACTAAGCTCGCGTTAATTCCAATAACAATTACTTCGTTAGGCCCCAAGTAAGTTTGTGTTGTAATAAAAAATATATACTTTAAAATAACATTTAAAAGGATTATCGAAATTTGTAGAATACAATGTGTTTTTTAATACATAGGTAATTCATATTTAATCAAGTCAAATCAAAAAACAAGATTTTGTACTAGCAGTTACATAAACGGTGTAATTTTTAAAACGATAAAAAAAGTAAATCTTTCGTATCAACTACCTACGTATAAACACAAAATCCTAATTTCTTATAATTTTACTAAATATTCCAAGACAAATCATAGATTTGTTCTTACTCTATTAATTTGCATTCATATCTTCGTCACGAACGTATATTATTTGGACATTGACTGTTGTCTTACATACACAAAAACTATAGCCTAATTACCTACTCTATTTTACAAAATGCCATAGAAGCTAACAAAATATCATTTATCATAATCTTTATTACATGTTACTATTAAATTTTTTACGTTCATTATAATAGGTATAAGGTTTAAGTTCATAAATTTATAATCCATTACTAAGTACATAGTTGGTCGTATCTTTTAAAAGCTAAGTAGTTCTCTTTTATTTTATAAAATGACGTCTCCATATTATTAAATCTAAGACATGACGAACATAATTATGTCTTTGATGATATTTACCACTAAGAGGTGTACAATATCGAATATTTGTTACAGTTTAGTCTCTTAGACAAAAATGTTTCGATGACGGAATTATATGAAAATTTTTATGACTTATAAAAGTTACAGGGCATAATAAATTGCAATGTTAATCTGGCATTTATGAACGAAACTTAAATCGCTGAGTAATTGATTTAATTATTTTTTTAATAATGTTGTAAAACCCTTAATGATATCCATTTAAAGATGTTATGATTATCAAATTTCGGCAATAATTAAATTAAAGCTATGACTCGAATTTAAACTCTCATGTTCATTTCTTTTAAAAATTTCTTTATATTACTTATTACCTATATCTATAAAGTATATAAATACTTATAAGTTATAATATAAAAATTACGAAGCCTACAGTTTCATACACCTAAAACCGGATCCATTGAAATTGGTAAAATAATTCGATTTTTTTTTCTGTAGATTATAGAACCTCATTAAAATAGTATTAAAGATTAACTTTGTTTTCCCTCAGCTTATGTAAGTGAAACAATGTAATATTTAAACAATGTTAATATGGCAATTAAAAAAAACGCACACAAAACACAGCGAACTATTACTGCCTATTACGCTGGAATTCTGGTACACGCTTAAGACTGTAAGATAAACGTTTATTTTGCAAATATAACGAGCGAGGCGTAGATAAATAATGGCTGGTGTTGCACTTTTTATCCCACTGGTTCTATTTTTATTATGAAACCTGCATGAGGGTTGTAATAAAAGGTATGAGATAGTTGTATATGGCAATGCCGATATTGAATAAGGCGGTTACGACTTGCGAACCAGTTCGATTGCTGACAAAGCTTCGTTAGATGCGTATTTATTGGATATTGAACGCACAAATCAATAAATTGTTTATTTAATGTACGTGCGCACAAATATTTTTATAATGACTTTGTTTTCTGTCTCGACTTTCGATCTTAAATTGTAGGATAGGTATAAATGACTAATCTTCAATGGGCATTGGGCACTGCTTTTTTGGTAGTTGCTTTTAAAATTACGTTCGAAATTTTATTATATATGGCGATATAAAATTAAACTTAACAGTTACATACACATGCTTTAACAACCAACTGATTTATGTCAACGGTTATAATCTGTTTAAATCATGTTTTATTGCAATTTATTATATTGTGCGATGCCACTGAACTCGAAGCAGTTAGTGATACTTTTTCACGTTCCATACATTCGAGTAATTTAGAATAACTTCTGCAAGATTCGTTAATAACTTTTACAAATAAAAACTGCACATGAGGTTCATATTGACCCTCTATTTTTTGTATTTTATCAATACATACCTTAAAACTACGAGTAATATACTACTCGTAAGTCACTTTTCGCGTCTGTCTATATGTATACTTAGATCTCTGAAACCAAGCAACGGATTTTGACGCGGTCTTCTTAATAGATAGAGTGATTCAAGGGGATGTATATTGTAGTTCGCTAGTTAGTTAAAAAGAGTTTCAACTCTTTTATTTATAAAATTATTACGCAATAGAGTGGAATCTATGAAAATTCTTGTACATTTTAGTTAAAATCCACATCAATTGTCATTGTTTACCCGGAAAAGATCGTAAAAACACCAGACTTGATGTTACCGCAAAAAACACAATTTTAAATTCTTATTTCTAACACAAGTATCGTGTTTTAATGAACAGACGTTATAATTGGGTCATGGTCTCTTGACTGGGAGTAGAACAGGCTTGAACAATGAAAACTCCTTTGTGTAAGGCATTTGAAGGTTTGTGGACATCCATTTCAGTAACGTCTTTAATAGATGTAGAGGAATAAAATGTGTCTTATAGTGCACAAAAATAGAAGTCAGCCAGTAACATCTGTGAGTCGTTTTTTTTGTTTTTATAGCAATTATGTTACACCATATTTTTTTAAACAAAAACCTTTTTTAACTAGAAGAATAGTCAAAATTTAAAGGAATAATTAATTGTTTGATAACTCATAGAAAATCTGACTCTCTTTCGCAGTTTCTCGAATTTCAAAATAAATTAATCTATAGTTTTTTGATTTAATCTTATAAAATCAACGAACGATTTTTAGTGTCGTAAGGTTTAAAGTACAGCCTACCTCTGTATCAAATTTAATCAAAATAAGTTCAGCGTTCTGGACGTGAAAACATCATATAATATATAGAGTTTTTTTTGCAGTAATACTGTAAGTAAGGATTAATTTCATTGTTTCATTTAAGAGGAAAACGGAATATTATGTTGATTTAAATACCATATAAATTATATATATTTTTATTTAGTAAAACAAAAAGTATATAAAACCTTCAGATGCACTATTATTATCAAGATACAGTTAATATTGTTTTCCGTAGAACCGTAAGAATTTAAATTTCATTCAAGTACCTAGTGAAATGCAAACTCAATATATTTGGCGAAAGAGCCAAGTAGGACTTAACGATCCAAGTTCAATGCCAACAATCCGTTCTTACCTAAATAAATACAATGAAGTTATTATTCCTTCCACGATAACGTCCTTACCATTTCACCACTTACCTTATTACGGTAAATGTCGTAGAAATTATATCCATTCTCGTGGATAAAACCGGAGGATTTGTTTCAAAGTTCAAGAATGTAAGTTTTTTT
Source organism: Eurema hecabe (assembly GCA_026213755.1). Taxonomy (NCBI): domain Eukaryota; kingdom Metazoa; phylum Arthropoda; class Insecta; order Lepidoptera; family Pieridae; genus Terias; species Terias hecabe. Next base: position 5,537,761 of record JADANM010006710.1, read on the forward strand.
AATCAAGAACCTTTATGCTGTTCCGAACGAAAGGAATTATAGCATTACAAATAATTCATTAGGTATCAACATTATACACCTAGACTTTTATAGATAAATACTACCTATACTATGTAATATATGTTCATTATATTTATCACTGATGAGCTACATTGATTAAATAAAAAGTCGTTTAGCACATTCTTATCGTACATTTCACATGATGGTGAGTATAAATTTATAAAACCTATGTTTGCAGTAAATAAAAATCTATAATTTAATAATCAATCGCAAAATGTGTTGGTAAGCGCATATCTCGTTAACAGCTGAACCGATTTACATAATTCTTTTTTAGAATATTCCTGGATTTACGAGGATGGATCTTAAGCAAAAAAATGACAGGTGTAGGGCAATGATATTATATAAAAGATATGTTATACCCATACAAATCAACCGAAAAATGTGTTCCGCACAGCAGCGGCAGCACACATATATACAAGTCAAAACGATAGATAAGAAATATAATAAATAGATGGTAAAACCAACAAGAGAAAAAGAGACTGTTAGTTTTGTCAGTTGCACGTGAATGCACTGGCAACCTAAAGGTACGTCCTAATTAGGATGTTTTTGCGTCTTCAATATTTAGCTTATAACATATCTATTTAATATAATATCACTAGCTGTGTCCCGCGGTTTCACCCGCGTAGTTCCCGTTCCCGGGGCAATACCGGGATGTAAGCTATCCTATCTTTTAAGTTGGATCGAACTGCACATGGTGTGCGAATTTTATTATAATCGGTTAAGTGGTTTGGGAGTCCATTGAGGACAAACATTGTGACCTGAGATTTATATATATTAAGATTGGTGTAGGGTATAAGGTTACGGGTTGGATAAAGTACAGCGTGAAAGAAGTCGCGTTAGGTGAACTAGTTAATAAAAATCATAATCTTGGCAGACATGTCTATTATATCAAAACATAAAGTAACATATATAAAATACATTCCAAGGTCGTTGAACCCATATTTAATTCATAATAGAATTACATGATTGTAATCGTTGAAATACACTAAATATGGATGTTATGTTTTGTATGGCGCAAAAACACAAAGACTTTTTGTAATCCAGCCTAATTAGGCTGAGGAATAATTACCATAAGCGTTCTGTTCTATATTCATGATGATTAAAACGTTTATGGAGGATGTGAACACGTAATAATTTTTTTCTAAGCAATTTGCTATCAACGCTCTCATGACTCACGTGTTATGGTAAATCTAAAATGTTTTACAGCACAACGGTATTTGCTATAAATTTTTTAGCTGTTTTTAAGAATAATTATGGGAGAGCTATCAAAGGAAATAAACCGATTCAATCAGACATTTCCCGTTGTATAAATATAAAAAGATAATTGGTGTAAACTGTTAAATAATTCGTTGGTTTAAATGCTTCATCAAAGTTAGCTAAGAGCTGATATATTATGTTATTTAAAGATGTACGAGACGAGTTCTAGCGTGGAACCAAAAATGGAAATATATATAATAAGTAAATCAATACTTATTACTTGCGTACTTATTTATTATCAACACATATCTCTAAATGATTGCCTGCTGTAGTTTTTAACAAATATCATAAAGGAAAAGTTTACATTTTATTAGTATTAAATCCATTGGTGTTCTTAAATAGTAACTAAGCTTCGTTAGCATTCATAATATTTTTCTGAAAATTTTGAGATAAATGACGCTTGATTTTAAATTTGTTGTCTATGATGCATGTATAGCGTACCTATACATATAAAGCTTCCTTTGAAACACTATCTATTAAAAAACCGTATCAAAATGCGTTGCGTTTTAAATATCTAAGCAATAAGCATACAAAGGGACTGACAGCGGAAAGCTACTTAGTTCTATACTAAGTAATGATAGACTTAAGTCTGTACCACTTATATAAAAAAGGATTAAGGCCTTATAAGCTGTTCGTATCGGTAGTCCATATAATTAAATGATACAATAGGAAAGCACATTGTTAATACTTATCTGTTTCCCAATAGTGGCTGAGAATCGCCGGATGATGATAATCTACAACCTTCAAAGCATGACGATTACTAAACTATGTACTTACATTGATTTATCGCATACCATTTTACCACTCAAAATGCTTCATACTCGATATTTCAATGGGAACTTTAAGTCATGCTGAAACGCGAAACTAGTTCTCATGGAGTTATTTATTCTAGTCCTGGGAATCGAACTGTATGAAAGGATGTTTAATGAAGGATATAGAATAGTAAAATGTGCTTATAAAAATAAATATATGATGTTATTTATAATTAATTAACTTTCATAGTAGGTAAAGAGCAAATCTATTAGTTCTGTCATTTTTGTGTCCACTTTAATTTCCGTGCGGAAGAAGAATCTAAAATAGTTCGAATTAAACTCTTCGTTTTTTTTTAAATTCGGATTCAGATTTGTCAAAAAACCTTGATTAACTACATAAGTATTAAATTTTCTCTTACAAGTCAATCTTAGCCAACAAAAAGAACATAATTTCTAATATCGGGTCATTGAACTCTAATACGATACATAGTAAATTGATCCGTAAATGTTTACCTTTTCATCGGTTCATGGATAGCTAATTGAATAATGGCGCACTAAATATGTTAGCAAATATCCTCAGGCATCATCATGATTATCTAGAAATAAACCAGTTATGCAGGATACAATATAACGGGAATAAAAAAACTTAAATATTATCTGACCATTCTGCAGTTTTATTTACGGTCATAGTACGATTATTCATTACGTGTATTTTATTCATCTTTTTGTGTCGACGAGTAAAAAATAAACATTTTTATTTTTAGTTCAGTACTGTATAAAGTCGTTTTTATTTATTATTTATTATGTCTATGATGCTTCTGGTTTGATGTTTTTGATGCAATAATTATTATTTGAATATGTTCTTGTATTATGTAGATCGCAGATACAGCCAAAGTTAGAATATTTATATGCATATATATAATAGATTTAGAAGACGATTACAAGACTAGAAGCAAAATGTGTTAGATAATATTAGGTTTAAAAATCGTTAAGCGCAGTAGATAGTGATATCATCGGTTAATGAACGCATCATGCCTGCATGAAAATCGTGACCGTAGTGGAAAATTGACTTGCGCCTTAATTATGGAATACAAGGCAGCACGTTGGGTCAAAGTCAATGACGTAGACTTACATTGGTATAGCAGACTATATCTAGTTAAATAACTGATATATCTTCAATGTACAAATCGAAACAGGTCAACGACCTTTGTGGAGATCCCAAGACGTGTTGTTTATTGCAAACAATTATAATATTATTCTTACACACGATCTCTTTTACTCCCCATAATTTATTAAAAAAAGAGCTCTCTCCAGTTCGAAAATATGTTTGCTGATAAAAAAATAACGATCGCCAATCGCGTATTCATTACCTTGACCGCGAAGATTGCTCAATGATCGTACGTAGAAGGAATTTTATTTTAATTCGCTCGCTATTATGAATGATTAGAATTACGTTGAGTGTTAACTATGTTATATCCTGTTGGATATTGTGTAACCGATAATCACGAATACTTGCAAAGTCGCATACAGTTATACTTACGAATCTGAATAGCATTTTCTCAAGGGAAATAGTTATATCTTCACAATAATTATATGAATACAATGAGTATAGTCATAGCGATAAACACTGGCAGGTTTCAAAAAATGGTTAAAAAAATTAGGTAAGAATAATATTAATATAAGGCTTTTGAATATAATATGTAGTAGACAAACCGCGTATAAAATGCATATCTCAATTCAAAGAAATTCAATGCAATTCCGCACATAACATTTGTAATTTGTTTACACAAGTGATTCATTATTTTAAAGCACGTACCTTCTTTATACAAATACTTCCTATGTTGTAATTTTTATCTTAGCAGAGTATGCTTTAATTTAAAAATGTATACGTTGTTTAAGCTTATTAAATACAAATGACTACAAAAATCGGTTTCTTAAATAATACGCGAAATTAGATCGGAGAAGAGATATCTGTGGATATCAGTGTACAATTTGCGTTGTATCGTCTTGCGTATTTGCATAGAAACTTTATATTACATACAGTAATAGACATAATCTTTTTTAACCTTTAGTTAGTAGATGAAATCTATTAAACCCACGAAGCAATATTTATTCTTTGCTTTTCAACATAAAACGTACTTCTTTAGCATGCTTAATAATACGTTTCATAATCAGTTATAATTGACTACTGGATATCTCTATCCGGTGTAGAAAAAGGAATGCAGTTCTGACCACAACTGCTATTATGGGAATCATCAGAGCCTGTTCCACTGGCACCCTTCAGCAATAAACATGTCGGTGGCATCGGCTTATGCAATTTTACTCTCGTTGCAAGAAAAGTAAAAGGTATCAGAGTTTATTTACGTTCGAGCTCTCAGGTACCCGCATAATTGGATGCTTGATTTATGTTCGCGATAAATTTACTGGAGTGGCCTATAGGTATGGATGTACAGCCGACTGCTGGAGTATTCGTATATATCCAAAATCATAAACCAACAAAATTAAAATAATCTATGAATAAGATTCGTGATAAGAGAACAAAATCAAAACATTTGTAATTATTAAAATAACAACAATTCAAGCCACGAAATACTTTTTAGTGAAGAAGTTTGGAAATGTCGATTGCATTAATATGTAGTTGTGTACTCGACTGTACATATAATCTTTATAAACAAATCCTTATTTATTACATATTTTGAAGGACAATAACCTGAAATAACATTGTGTTTAGTTTCATTTGGTTACTAAATAAGGATATGTTATGAGAGATTAAATTATTATTCATGTTTAATTAAAATACATAATTGTAAACGATCAAATTGAGGTCTTCAGTACGTTGATATACTCAAACTATACCTTCATATTCACCTATGTACTATTTTGAATTTTTTACTTGCTTTTAATCGATACAAAGATTAATAATTACGTATTATCAATTACCAATATGCTTTGTACATAATCTGTTGCTAATCTTAATAACAATCACTTAATAGAATTCAATGATTCGTTACTCTATTTTTTCTATTGTTATAGTACTTGTTCACTGGGTGAACTTTTGCCGACGATTTCTTGTGGTAATGATGCCATTTTAAGATAGCTTACAACCACAAAAACTGCAGGCGAAGACTAATGATATTTCTTTTGATGATTGTTAAAAAGTACCTCACATTATTCTGTTGCGAGCACGATATTACACAGTCATTATCCACAATCTAGGGTTAAAAATAAAAGGGCTTTATTTTTAATATAGCCCACCAGGCACTATAATGACATAAAGACGTATAAAACTTTCATGTTTCTCTTCGTAATACATTAGTATAGTTTAAAAACTGTTTTAATTTTTTAAGCATTTAAATAAAACGTTAAATTATATATACTCGGGTGCAATGAAATCGCACATGTGAACATTTTATTAATCATGTCATTTATTTTATTTTATAAAAAAAAAAATAAATGATATTATTCAAAATATGTCCACATGTGCGATTTCATTGCACCTGAGTGTAGTTGTAGTATACCTAATGTTCTATCTTTTTTTCTTCAAAATTCAAATATAGATATAAAGTCTTGAATCTGCATGTGTTGTATCGTGTGATATGAGTACTAAAAGCGACGTTATAATAAACAAATCAATGTATTAGAGCCCCTGCGGCACAGGTAGATTTACTCACGCTTATCCATTCAAAGCAACCGACGCTTTATTCATACCAATCTTAAACCCTTTGCAATTAGTTTCGCACTAGGCCGCCGCTCTATAAAAAGGCAGTGTGTCATCTAGACAAAAAAAGAAAGGCATCTTCACATCTTGCTCTTGCTTTTTTGCGAGATCAACCCGTAATTATTCGTGGCAATGAACTAGCGGAGTATGCGTCGATATGTTCGTACGAAGGTTGCTGGGCTGTTTACATGTGACCTTTAGTAGTACTCACCAGCTCGTGCAAACTCTATGTAGAATGCTAGAAATTACATAGTAGGTACTATAGGTACTATAAATACCGAACATTAACTTAGAATCTAAGAAAAATGTTCCGTGTACAAACTTTGAGTATCAAATTGATATAAATATAAATATTTTTGAAAATTAAATTGTTAGTCATTCAAATTTAAGAGTCAGGTTTAAAGAGTTTAAAATTCCTTATTCATAATTATAATAAATTAATTATTAATATTTTACTGCATCGTGCCTCGCAGCGATGAACTCACATATATGAATCGGCTTTCGAATTAATAATGCTGATAAATATTTCACGATTATTGCGTAGTCATATTTGAGTTATACAAATTACAAACGAACAAACTTACTCAGAAATTTATATATAATAACTTAAGATTACATACTTCTGAACAAGTGCAAAGATTTTGCAAAATTATACAAATGATTTATAAAAATAATTTTAATGGTGCAAATAGTAGATCGAAAACAACAATTATAACTTATAAAATAATAATAATTATAATAATTATATATAACTTATAATTATAAAATTAATTTTATACCTTTTGTAAATGTTTTGTAAATTAGACAAATTTTTGAAGAATTACAATGTCTTCTCTTTATAATATACGAGTATTCAATTGAATATTTAATAAATATTAACGAAACTATAGTTAGAACAGAGCTTGTATAATAGAAAATTAAAAGGGGAAATGTTTAACTCAGTTAAATGTTAGTATTTATTAAAATTTATTCAAAGTAAAGAAATGTATAAAGTGATAACTTAATGGAAATTAGTGTAAGCTTAAATTAAGCGTAAGTTTATAGTATAAGTATGTATGTATAAGCTGTAGAGCTCTTCATTACTACTATGGATATTTATAGCACAAAAATGTGGTTTCCGACTATCTTAATAACTAAAAACATATTTTTTGTATTTAAGATTCCTGCATGAAGATCATTATAAAATATTTGAATTTTCCTTTTCTGCTTACAGTTGCTGATACAATGATGAGATAATAAAAGTTGAAAGAAACAATTATTCCAAAGTTTCATATTTTCTTTAAATTCAAATATGTACTGTATAAAACTGCCATTTATTTTATTTATTATAAGTTTAAGCATAGTAAATTCTGAAGATAATGGTAAGTAACGCATTTTTTTTATTTATTACTTTAATGGACGATGATTTTATAATATGACATTAATATTTTAGATACGTCTTTAGAGCACCATCGCAAAGAACGAGTTAGTGGTCGAATAGTTAAGATATATTCAGGCAGTAGGCCCGATCCCGTAATATGTCAAAAGGATGGTTTTCAGGCTGATGTAAATGATTGCTCGGTTTTCTACCGTTGCCTTAAAGCAAAGAATGAAAAATACACGGTTTTTAGGGTACGAAATTATCAAATGACAACAGTTTAATTTTGTGTTGCATGTTATTCTACATAAAAAACTATTTATTTCAATTTCAGTTTCAATGCGCTCCAGGAACTGTTTTTGACGTTGAAAAGGAAGTTTGTAATTATCCACACAGCGCGAAGCGTTCTGATTGCAGAAGTCTATCGATACCCTCCGACGATAAACAATACAATGAAGTCACAAATATCAAAGACGAAATACCCCAACCAATAAAGACTACTCAAGTTCCCCATAATTATATAAGCTCTAACAAACCGATGTCTTCCGAGCATTATAATGAATTGGCAAATTACCAAGGTTCAAACGCCTACTATCCAACTTCAATAAATTACCAGGAGTCGTATGCATCACCGTCTCCTACCGTTAAGCCACAAATTAATCCAGCTGCACAGTTATCTAATGTGCTAACACAAACACACCAGGAGGGAGACCCTTGTATAGCAAATGGATTTATGGGAGATTCTAGGAACTGCAAGAAATTTTATAGATGTGTAAATAACTTGAGAGGAGGCTTTATCCGTTACGAATTCTTATGTACAGATGCAACTATCTGGGACGATAGCATACAGAGCTGCAATCACGCCTGGTTAGCTCGCAACACTCGATGTGGACGTAACAATAAATATACGGATAAGGGAGAAGAAAATTTCGGCAACAAAGACTACCATCAGGATCATAGTGAAACAAGTACTGCAAATAATGTAAGCCCACAAAGCAATTATGGACAAACTATCGACAGAATTCCTGAACAACAAGAAAATAATAAACCTTTACAAAATCAATACACAAACGAATTACAAGGCAACAATTATATAAATGGTCCCAGTCCTCAACCAGCCTTTTCAACACAAATACCAAATGCAGGTTATTCGCCAGAAACAGTACAGTATGGAGATAAAATTCCACAATACAATTTACCCAGTCAGACCTACGCCCCCTATACTGAAAATCAACCAACGAACAACGTCACGGAATTAGAATTCGATAAAGATAAGTTGCATACGAACAAAAACTATAAAGATAGTTGTGTAAATAACGGGTTCTTTGGATATAGAGATAACTGCAACAAATTTTATAGATGTGTCGAAAATACTAGAGGAGCATTTACAAGATACGAATTTTCATGTAGTGAAGGTACAGTGTGGGATGATAGTTTGAAGGCATGTAATTTTGCTTGGGCTGTCAAAGAATGTGGAAGTAGGAAATTAAATGAAAATGAAAAAACTTCAACAACACATTTCCCTGAATATTATGTAAGTTCACTAGCTACAGATATTGATAAAGATAATGGTTATGGATCACAAATCATTCAATCCGAAAACCAATTAAGTGAAGGTAGCACCTATTCTCCAAGTTCAGTATATACGCCATCCACGACAGTAGCGAACAACTTCGTGGATAAAGATTACGATTATGGATATCATCAAAGTAGCAAGGAAGATGCACCAAATTCACCAGATACAAATAATATAAATTATGAACCAATTAAAAGTAACGGAAATAAATGCACCAAGTCAGGTTTTATGGGCGACGAAAATGATTGTAATAAATTTTATAGGTGCGTTGACAGTGGCAAAGGAACCTTTGTACAATATGAGTTTTCATGCGGTCAAGGTACAGTTTGGGATTCAAGAATAGAATCCTGTAATCATGCATGGGCCGTAGAAAATTGCGGTCAAAATGGAATGACCAATAATGTTTATGGGACTAAATATAACACGACTAATCCGACGAGTACTTATAAACCGGTGAACCCCAGTACAGCAAGTACTCTTGAAAATGTACCATATACATATACAAGCTCGTCTCAACCATCTTATATCAATTATGCATCTTCAAGTACATATGTCCCTAATGCGCTATCTGATGAGAGTGTTGACAAAGCAACGGGAAATAATAATTGCACAACTGAAGGATTTTATGCCAATACAGAAGATTGTAAGAAGTTTTATCGCTGTGTTAGTAATGGCGTTGGTGGATTTGATAAAGTTGATTTTACGTGTGGCGAGGGTACTGCCTGGGATTCTTCGATAAATTCCTGTAATCATATTGCTTACGTTAAATCATGTCAAGGTAATGGTCCAAATCTAGCAAATGAAGTATCTGAAAATAATGTAAATAATAGACCCATTACAAATGATGACCAAGCCATAGATGCAAGTACTACAACCACAAGAGCAACATCAAATACACCAAAACCGTCAACTACATTAGAATCCTCTACTAGTACTACAACAAAGCAATCAACAGAAGCAACTAGACCTTCAGCTGGCAATACCTGTTCTCAAGAGGGGTACTATGGTGATACA
>JADANM010006710.1:5547594-5559512 GCA_026213755.1 Eurema hecabe
CATAATAATTAGACATATTATTAAGTATCCAGTTAAAATTTCACAGTAAAGTGTGATAAAAGGAAACATAAATAAGACAATATTACTAACATTGGCTCGATTTTCGTGTTTCAATCTCAGCTGTTCTATAAGTGCGTTGCTTTCAGTTTCCATATTGTTTACGTAAAACCACGTTGCAGTGGTCTCTATATTACTCCGTTGAACATTTATTGCATGTCATGGGAATCACAAAATGGGCCGTAAAAGCCATTTAAAAAGCAGAAAATAATCACATAGCGAAGAAATGTGCCGGTCGCGGCTTGTCAATCATATTGACGCAGTGTCATCAATTTTTTGTAAGGTTTAGTGACATTATTATATCGTTAAAAGAGGTATATCATATAATATAAAATAAGGTATAAACAAAAACTTTTTGATAAAAGTACTATATATAGGTAGGATTAATGAAAAATGTATTTCAAATACAAGACATTAATAAAAATATTAACTCCACTGATGTGAACTACATTATAAGTTTGTTGTAAATTGGTAATACACTAAATTTTCTATAAATCACAGATACACAAATATTGTCTAAAAGCACAAAATTCTTGTAACCAATTAAAAGTCATAACGACGATCGCTGTAACTTTATCTCGCAATTTGCCAAATGATTTTATATTCATTTGCGCTAAGAGAACACAAACGTTCACAACCTTTAGCACAACCACAAATATTTGACCAGTGAGATGGGGCAAAAATAATCCTGGATTTTCCTGAAACAAAAAAACAGTATCTTTTGTTTATTTTTTTATTTAACACTAAGAAACCTTAAAACTAAACAAATAAAAGTGAGTTCCACCTAACTATTTAAATTGTCTTACTATTGTTTCTAGCTACGACAGGCACTTTTGCGGACTTCTCCGCAATTCCGCACAAAAACCCCTTCGTGTTTTCACACACGTTAAATCCTAATCCTTTTTCATTATTTTATGAATAAAAATTTATGGGAATACCAGCAAATGCCAAGTCCAACATAAGATTATCTCCTTCTGGTCCTTTCCGCGTGGCCCAAGGGCATTCATTCTAAAAGGGCTTCACCATTAAGAAATATGGGCCTCATAGTTTTCGTAAAGAGCGAGTGTACAAATTATAATTATTTGTACACTCGCATTATGTCGCGATAAGCGGTAGGTACCCTTTCATCATACTTATATACAAACTCACTGTGAAACATCCAGTCAAGAGACAAGTATACTGCAGTAGTCCCATGGAGGTGCCGATAACTTTAAGATCGTGGACAAGGATAGCGTCTCGTAAACTGGCAGGTGACAATGTATTCATATTGTGGAGCGGAATTTCGCCTAAATGCTTCTTCAAGTGATGTAGACATAAACACTAGAAGATAATGTTTAAGTACTACATCTATATCCTGTCAGTATTGAGGAATATCTAACGATAGTTTTTTGAGGTTGGAGTTATAGAATTAACTATGCGATGCTATAATAATATATGGTAATATAATGGTAAAAATTTGCTATAGCTATACTCTCTATAAAGCTTCGAGATCAATAATTTTATAATTAAAGTAACCTTACTTGTTTACATAGAGATTATTCAAGATAAATGAGGTAAATATATGACACCCTTACCAAACCAACGATCCCGTAGAAATAAGTGTACATAATACTTGCTGCAAATGTAGTATTCTGACACAACAACTTTGTTTGACCGAAATAAGGTTTTAGAATCGGTGATAAAACATTATTAAAGGGTAACTTCATAGTATAATAATTTTGAATATGCAAATGATATAATTAGTAACGATTCATTGATAACAGATTTTGAACTAAAATTCAATGCTGGAGGCGGTACAGGGGCATGTCAAGGTAAATTATTCTTTAGTGAATAGCATCCGTCTTGTTATACTTTTATTATTTTTCTGATATAATAATCAACTTTCGATATGTTCTAACTTAATATATTTACGCGTGGACAGAAGATGACAATGTCTTAATATTATAATGTGAACACAGTTTTGTAGGACTACAGATATTTGTATTATCATAGATACATACTCCTTTTTAACAGATTATAGTTTTTTTTTCTTTAACTATACGACAGACTTCACTGTTTTTCAATGTTTGATTGTGATAGTGATTCATGCAGTAAATTAGCTAATAAGTATCCAGGAAATGAAGAATTTATTCGAGAGCGCATAGTAGCGCCGTTCCGTTTGCTCCAAGATTCGTCGAAGTTCTTCGTAAAGTTCACTATCACCTTACGAAGGGCAGAACGAAACGACTGACTGACTCGACTAAAGACGACTTGATGACGATTTTACTTGACTCATATCAACTTTTATCTTGACCACGTTGCCTCTTATTACATTTACATTGGCAAAAAGCTAGACGCTAATGCCATAACATAAGAAAGATGTGATCGTCTTAACTTAAATATGCACGAATATACTATAGAACAATCTTTATAATTATATTTTAACCTAATTAATCTTCGAAACAGGGTATAGACTCGGTGATTATAAGTAAATAAATAAATGGAAAATAACGAGTGGCTAAGTATAATTGTTTTTGTAACAATAAAACAGTTTGTTGTGTAATGTTGCATATTATGTTATACATGTATATTTTATGGTCGACTGACAATTAATAAGAGTATACATTTTTATACTTAGCTTTGAAAGTTCAAAAATAAATAATCAGTTTTTTTGTTAATGTAAGATACATTGTGATACAAGTATACCTTCGTAAAGATAAGTAAATCAAATTACAATAAAGAAACCAAAAACACTCAGGGGTTATTAAAATCAAATAAATTGTTAGAAAATAATTATAATTCTACATCACACAATAATGAACAATTTCTAAATTACAAGGTAAGAAGAACAAATATCTAAAACGAAGATTAAAACACAGTATCTATGATATGAATGTTATCACAATACACATCATCCCTTGCAAAAACAGAACATTGGTTCATAAACGTATCGTCGATGGCAATCTTTGGGTTGACTCTTTTGCAGCCGGTAGACAGTAGTTGGGCAAGGAAAGGATGGTAGCGCAATGGAGCTGCCACAAACACACCATCAGAGCTTATAGAAAGATGATTTGCCATTTGCTTTCCCTGTTTCGCGAGCTTTTTAAATTCTGTTATTTTCATTGGCGGAACATCCCGACTCGCTTCGCTTTTTATTGGTATCATTGGCAAAGAATAAAATGGACCGATGTCATCAAAGAGGGTAAAGTAATAAAATATCGACATTTCGGGAGCCTCGTTAGTAACTTCAGATTTTTTATCAGTAAGTGGCTCCGCATTACTCAGGGAATTTTGCAACGATTTAGTACTGTTTGTTGGAGAAGATTTTGTTGTATTGATATTTTTTAAACTGCCATTTTGAGAAGTTACTTGAGTATTATTTACATCTTTGATTTCAGTATTTTCAAGAGTGGTTGCATCATTCGTAAAATTGCTAACATCGGGCTTATTGTTAGACATATTTTTACTGTTTAACATTTTATCAAAATCAACATCACGTTTGCTTCTATGAGTCCTTATTAAAGGCGCGTTTTCTACTAATTTTAATTCTGGAGTCATGTCGGAATTGAACAGTAGGCTTGTTTGATTTAATACAACATTAATCATATTTATTATTGAATTAAATACCTTATTATCGTCTTCGATATCCATTGCCTTTAAGATACTAACGTATTTTTCAGTTTCAATCCCGTCATTATGCTGCTTTAAAATCGCTTTAATTTTATTGCTTACATCCTGGTTATTGTGATATATATGATTAAACGTGGCCAGGTCAAATCCAATACCACCAGTTTCCCAAACAGAGAAAATCCGCATGTAAAATGGCAAATACGTCAATGGAAGAGTCCGCCATATGTACCTTAATGGTGTTTTTTTCATGTATTTAACCAGTGAAATTACAGTGATGTTTATATTCTGGTATCTTCTCTCAAAATCTAATATATCTCTCTTATTGCTTTGTTCTATAATTGCATTGACAGTCCTTGGAAATGTTGGAATGAGCTGCTTGATAAATCTGGTCTGGTTAAAATTTTGCAAATATGTTTGTGAATCTTCTATAAGAAAATAAACGTTGAAGCGTAGAAATGGATATTGCGTGGCCATCGACGCTAGAAACTCAGAATATCTCGGCAACGTTTTTTGAGATCTTGGAACAATGCAATGGAAATATACGTCGCTGGCTGGTTTCGAATTATTGCACTTGAAAACCACGACTGGTTGACGCCTATATGCACTCATGCCTAATGCGTAAAACACCAGGAAGGATATGGCAAGTAATATAAACGTCATCCAACATGCCGACATGAATTCTGCAAAACAATGAAAATAATATTATTATCAATTATTTTAGATTGCTAATATTGAATGTATTCGCTATTTTTGGTTACAATTTTTTTCTGTGACTGTTGAATAGGTTTTACTTTTGAAAAGAAAGTGTGTTTTTGTCTACGCTTTGATAAATACATAAATAAAATTATTACTATAAATGTTGTAGTGCCCTTACCCACAACATGTAGCTTCTTTAATGGAACTAAGGTTTAACCTAAAATATTATTTACAAAAATTTGCAGTTTGATACCTGGCCATCTTTGAAACCATGACTGTTTGGGTGCACAAGTAACGTTCCAGCCAGTTCGTACTATGGTCGGTGGTGGTTGACTCCTAGGCTTAGTATCTCCACCTCCATCCACATTTTCTACTTTAAGCAAAGGATACTGTTCACCTCTGTTCGTTTGAGGATTGTGTTCCATCATACTTTACCTATAAAACAAAATACTTATAAGATTTATCATCCCAAATATATCAAACTGAATTCATTATAGTTTATTTTCCCAATAACATTAATATTTACCGTACTGATTACCAGCAAATTAAATTTTCCAAAAATGCTTTTACTGTGACATCGAATTTTGTTTCTAATTTTAAAAGATTTTTCAGGAATGCTTAAAACCTTTTTGTTTGATATTTGTTTATGATCAAGTGTTATGAATTAAAGGTTATACTTTATTTTTAATTCAATCGCTGAGACTTTGAGCTGATTTCGATATATACACTTTTTATATTCAATTAAATAAAAGGATGTTTCTAAAGCAGTTAAAGAAGTCGTCCTTTTGAGTACATATAATAAAGGTTGCAGGCATAGGATAGGTACATCATGAAATTACGTCAGGTACATTAAAACGTTTATTTATATTTGTCTGTATAAGAAGTTTTCTTATAAATAATGTTTTTTTAACATTAGTTCGAGAGTCTTGATAGTTCTAACTTCTAAGGAAATGTTTCCGCAACCTTGAAAAATTGAGACGTTAATGTTGAGAAATGTTTTGTTGTACTTTAAGAATAGGCAGGTACGTCAATACGTGAGGCGAATGCAATGTTGAATCAACAAAATTACAGCGTAAAGTATAAACGTGATGTATTTAAAATGACTAATGAAAAAGAAATTGATGGCCCACGACTTAGTTGTTCTTAATTATTATCATAGTGAACACTTGAAACGTACGTAACATAGAACCTTGGTATATTGTGAGAATTAAAAAAGATTAATGGTGCTCATTTGGATCTTTTATAAGCCTTTAAATCAAACAAAGGTAGGTAAAACCTGAATTCTTAAACCTAGGTCACCAATTCATAATTTAAAATATTACTATACTAAAGGTAATTTAGATATCCTAAAATTTAATTCCCCTTTAATATTTTTAGAATAACCACCTCAGCTCATTTGCAGACAAGGCAAAGTGCCTCACGAATGTGTTGCGTTCCTTTAAATAAGGTAAGGGAAATTATTTGTGACCAAAGGGAAAAAAGTATCGACTTGGTGGGGGCACTGCCGTGCCCCCTGATGCGATAAAGAGGGTGGGAAGGGAATAATAGGCCTCCCATTAACCGAAACGTAACGAACGAACTAAAACGCAATGTCATCTCAAATAAGATCCCTTTTACTTGACGTCGTTTTTCTGTGAGAGCCACCCAAATCTGTCGGTATGGCTCTACCACCAATATAGCAAACTCTTTAAAAAATAATTTTATTGTTTCTCCCAAAACAATAAAAGTCGTACAGTCATTAAAGTAAAGTTAACCTATTTGTACTTCAAATAAATCTTACTTACTTTTAGTTGTGTGAAAAAAAAAAAAATAATTTATGATTTGAAAAACTCAAAATTGACTTAAATTTTTGTGACAATTTAATCGTTTTTATTTGTATTGGATAAATATATTAATTGAAAACTTTGTATATACTCTGAACAGTGGATATCCTTAATTAGCGCTTATTTTCAACGATACTTTGAGGTCAGAATTACGAAGAATCTTACAAAATCTTTTTTGAATGTAAAAAGAGTTGTATCAATCTGTTGGTACAAATTAGTGGGATATTAAAACTACTTGAATA
This sequence comes from Eurema hecabe, assembly GCA_026213755.1. Taxonomy (NCBI): domain Eukaryota; kingdom Metazoa; phylum Arthropoda; class Insecta; order Lepidoptera; family Pieridae; genus Terias; species Terias hecabe. The sequence goes on from JADANM010006710.1 coordinate 5,554,022, forward strand.
CCGCTCGGGTGCGATTTAGAGAAAATTTGTTATAAAAAAGACTACTTTACTGTGATAAAAGAATGTTCAAAATCACATAATCTTATTTCAAACTAATTTATAGAATTGTACAAGACATATTATTTTTATCGACATCACTTGAAATATTTATGTTTCTTTCTATCAGAAAACCTAATGGCTAGTAATGAGTGATCCACAACGCGAACAACTTCCTCTTCTCTGCGATGACTTATCAGATGACGACTACAACATCGAAGAAATCAGCACAGCGTACAAACGTCGATTCTCGCCCAGCAGCGCCAGATCCAATTATCATATTAAAGGAGCTGCTGCTATTATTAAACATTGGCCAGGTACCAAATCATTTTTCCTATCACATAGATTATATTCAATAACTAATCAAGTAGAGTGTTTTATCTAATTCTTTATTACCTTGCCAATGTACTCTTCTCATGTAACTTACCAGTTCGGTTAAAACTTAAAATCCATTTTTTTCGAAAACATATTTAGATAACAGATACATTGGTATCTGGTGCCAAAAATTGTTTTTATCTGTATGAACTGCCTTACGAATATTTTCGACTTTACACTTGTAATTATTATAAATATTATTTTACGATTATAAAACTGTACAATATTTCAGATCACGTGTCATCACTGCTCACGTACTGGTGGATGGGATTAGCTATGATTGGACTAACGGTTTTCATTATTTATAACAGCGTAGTCGCAATCGCCATTCTACCCCCGCAATCAAAACTAAGTACTATGCAACCTAACAAAAAATTACAAGATACACTTAAGTATTACCCTCCATTCAAAACTATTTATATGCATCTTATCACGAACGATAATGTTACCAAAGAAGTTAATGGTTATTTGCCATACATAGAAATCATATCCAAAGAATTCCCCACATTCAAATATAATTTTGTTATACTCTACAATGATACCTTAGAAAATATAGATGATAGTGTAAGCGATTTTCAAAAAAATAAGTTGGCTCTATCTGCATTATTGAAACATAAACATGATCTGACTAGACCTGAATTAGGTGAAAATATATTTCTAGAAAGTAAATCTTTGACGACGTATATGAACGGATCACCACTTAAAAAATATTGGCGACATTTGCCGGATAAGTTCACGGAATTTTTGATAAGATGTATATCAATCTGGAATAGAGGTGGAATATCAATTAATCCAATATTATTCACACCGAAGTCACCAAATCCTCATTACGTTGATAAAATTAAAAGCTTGTTAAGAAATATAGAGGATCCGCAAACAATAAAAAAGCACCATCATAAACATAAGCCAAGAACAAAGAAGTATAAAAAGAAAGTAAATAATATACGAGATGTTATTGAAAACTTACAAGATAATTCAGCCTCTAATGACAAAGCAAATGACATTAGTTTAGATAAGGAGGAAACAGTTAACGTTCCTATTAAAATGGATATAAATAATACTCAAATATCAGCCACAAATAAAGTTTTAGGTAAAAATAACATAACATTAAAAGATAAACACAACAAAAAGCACATAGTTCGTAAGTCTCCGTACAAAAACATTAACGGTTTTTCCAAAAAGATAAATCTTCAAGACTTAATGACAACTGATTCAAATTATAAAGATTTAAAAAAAATGAACTCGGTCACAAACGAAACTACCGAACAAAGACTTCTTCCCATGTTTATAAAGTATCTCTTTTCCCCTACAACTGATAGAAAAGTAGAGAATTTGGATGATGGATCCAGTGAGCATTTAATTATTACGAATAAAATAAATGAAGAAATTATCCTTAATGATGCCAAAGAGCGTGCAGAATCTAATTTTGGTGAAAAAGACCATACCAAGGAATTTGTTCAAGAAGATCATACTAAACTAAGTAATAGTTTAACTTCAACTGAAGCAGATCAGGCTTTGGAATTAACATTGGATTTAAAAGGTAATATGATTGCAACAATTACTCCTTGTCACGCCTTATTAGGAACAATATTTAATAACGTCATACATCACACTAAAGAAGAAACTGTTACTGATTTTATTATAGCTGAGTTGTCATTATTTTGTAAAGGTACTTGGACATCTTGTAAGGGTGTGAATGTAATATTTTAGTTGTATTGTACTTTTATGTTAACATTTTTACATAGTTATTAAATTTTTTATAAATTTGTGATGTTTAAATTTAGATTTATTTCTTTTTTATGATGCACATGACAGCCGTTTGCGTTAGTATTGCTAAAGGTGATCGACAACATATTTCTTGATCCTTAAAGTCCCATATCTTTCAACTTGATAGAATTTTATGTTGTTAGCCTAATAAAAATTATATAATATAAATATATTACCTATTCTAAATGAAAGCGTCTCCCAACGCAAAATTTTCTTATTAGGCTTTTTTTAAATAAAACAATATTTAATGCATTTCTAATTTTATTTCAATTTAGACTACATACATACTTACTGTTACTAATACCACTTTTACATACACCGTAATTGTATCGTGATCAAAATAGTGTTTGTAAAGTCGACATTTGATTGAAATTAACATCTTCAAATCTGCGAAGGCACTATACGTTTCAGTAATACACACCATCTTGATCACAAGTACGAGTAAATAATGAAAAAAATCTTATGTGTTATTGTTACGGGAGACTAGATTCGATTATTTAACTGGTAAATTTAAATGGATTATTACATCTATAAATCAGTGCATGTTGAATATACAAACTTAATTAAACATATTTATGATTTCTTTCTTTGTATTGCACGATTTCGATAAGATCATTTCGTTATTTAGGGTGCAACATTTCTAATTTCCGTCGGTATGTCGTGTCTTTTATCCCATGGGTATGAAGATCGTTTGCAATCCTTTATTCTTGTCATCCGTTCGCATCTTTTACTCTTCGTCCAGAAGGTGTAACCCTGTGGGCATTTGTAAACGTATCCACGAAATTTATTAGCTGAACGTTGACATTTAAGGAATGCCGGCGAGCAATCTTGATTGGATTCGAATGAGAAATAGCCAGTTCCTGGACAGTCGTATTTCTGCGTACCTACCGTCATCTGAAATGCCAGCAATTTTAAATTAAAACAAAGCAATATATTTTTAATAAAACTATCTAAAAATTTAATATAAAGGTATCTACCCACTACAACGTATCATACCATGACCATGCTATGAACATATCAGACACGTCAAGCAACACGATACGCTCTTCTATGCCCACTAGAGCGTATCAAAGAGGTATGTATCGACAATACTTGCCGGTCTAATATAATAAAAAATATTTAATGAAAAGAGTTCTCGTACTTACCGGCTCAACATAGTCGCCTGTTAATCTTTTGATCCTATGTGTTTGGGCGACAGTGCCGTCACACTTTTTGTCAGCCTTGCTTTCGTTAACACATTGTGTTTTACTTTCATCATATATTGTGTCATTAGGACAATGAAACAATGCTATTTTCAAATCGTGGCTATTTTCGTCTTCAGTACATTGATAGAATAAATTGCAATACTTTGGATGTCTTCTAAATGACGTAGGACATACGTAGGCATTTTGATCTTCATTCATTTCAGGACACTTATCGTTCGAAGTTGAACTTTCTGTAGTTTGTTGAGAGCTCTCCGTGGTGGTTTTGTCGCTCTCTGTTGTTGACTCAGATGTAGAAGTTGATTGTTGTTCTGTTGTAGACGTTGTTTGTTGTTCTGTTGTAGACGTTGTTTGTTGTTCTGTCGAAGACGTTGTTTGTTGCTCTGTCGTGGATGTTGATTGCTGCTCAGTTGTAGATGTTGATTGTTGTTCTGTGGTAGCTGGTTGTGTTGTTCCCTCTGTAGTTGTGGATTCCTCAGTCACTTTGTCAGTTTGTGTTGTTTGTTCCGAGGCAGTCGTCGATTGTTGGGTGGTTGTCGATGTCGATGTTGTTGTTGTTTCCTGAGACGTCGTGCTCTGAGTGGTTGATTTTTCAGTTGAAGAAGTTTGTTGCTCTGTAGGTGTTGTATTTTCTGTTGAAGCTTGTGTGCTTGTTGTCGTTTGTTGTGTTGTTGTTTTTGTTTGTTCCATACTAGTAGTACTCTCAGTTGTTGTACTTGTGCTTTGAGTTGTAGAAGTTTCAGTAGTGCTTTCAGCTTGTGACTGGGTACCATTGCAGTTACGGGGAGGATACACTGAATCTTCATAGTTACAGGTATCTAAAGAAGGATCCCATATCGTTCCTTCACCACATTCAAAATGAAATATAGAAAAACTGGAACCATCATTATTCCAATCAACACACCTGTAAAACTTTTTGCAATCGTTTGGATTAGGATAAAATCCAGCCTTTTCACAAGTAAAGTTCCCTTTTTCTTGAGATGTAGGTGTTTCTCCATTAGTATTATTTTCAGTAGTTCCACTATTATATTCTGTTGAAGCAGATGAACTAGAGGAACTCGTTGAAGGTTGATCACTCGTTGATGTACTTTCTGTTGATGAAGGATATTCTTTACTTGTAGATACAGAACTGTCCGTATTTTCTGGTGAACATGATAAGTTTTGAACATCTCTTGGGTGGTTACATGTAGTTATATCTTGATCCCACACTGTTCCCTCTCCACAAGTGAAATCATATTTAACGTATCCATCTTTGCCGTTATAGACGCACCGGTAGAATTTCTTACAATCATCAGGATTCCCAAAATACCCCTCCTCATCACAGTCCTGTTTACTGGGCTTGGCGTTCTCCGAAGATGATGTCGTCGTGGTTGAACTTGCAGCTGGGCTTAATGTTGTTGTTTCTTTAGTCGTGTGCGGCGTGGTTGAAGACTGTTGTATATTAGTTGTAGAACTTCCAGTGGTAGTACCTTCTGTGGCTGTAGGTTGAGTTGTCAAAGTAGTGCTTGTCTTTGTAGGAGTAACTTTCTCAGTAGTTGACATTGTCGTCGAATCTGCCATTGTAGTTTTAGAAGTATCAGTACTTTCCGAAGTACATGAAGGGCTCTTGACGTCTCCTGGATGGTTACATGCTAATATATCTTGATCCCATATTGTTCCTTCGCCACAACTAAATTCATATTTAATAAATCCACTTTTTCCATCATTTACACACCTGTAAAATTGTTTACAGTCATCAGCATCCCCGAAGAATCCCTCCTCGTCACACGTCTGTTTTCCACCCTGAGCTGGTTTGGTGCTACTGGATGTAGTAGTAAGTGTTGTTTGTTCAGATGTTATTTCTTGTTTTACAGTGCTGGAAGGGCTTACAGAACTAGTTTCTGAAATCCCGCTTGTTGTATGTATATCTGAAGTTGTTGACGATGACGATACTACAGCAGACGTTGACGTCTCTAAAATATTTGAAGAACAAGAAGGATTTTTGACATCTTGAGGATGATTACAAGCTGTTATATCTGGATCCCATATAGTTCCATCTCCACAACTAAAATCATATTTAGTAAATCCACCTTTTCCATCATCGACGCATCTGAAGAATTTCTTACAATCAC
>JADANM010006710.1:5559612-5571690 GCA_026213755.1 Eurema hecabe
GTGATTGTAAGAAATTCTTCAGATGCGTCGATGATGGAAAAGGTGGATTTACTAAATATGATTTTAGTTGTGGAGATGGAACTATATGGGATCCAGATATAACAGCTTGTAATCATCCTCAAGATGTCAAAAATCCTTCTTGTTCTTCAAATATTTTAGAGACGTCAACGTCTGCTGTAGTATCGTCATCGTCAACAACTTCAGATATACATACAACAAGCGGGATTTCAGAAACTAGTTCTGTAAGCCCTTCCAGCACTGTAAAACAAGAAATAACATCTGAACAAACAACACTTACTACTACATCCAGTAGCACCAAACCAGCTCAGGGTGGAAAACAGACGTGTGACGAGGAGGGATTCTTCGGGGATGCTGATGACTGTAAACAATTTTACAGGTGTGTAAATGATGGAAAAAGCGGATTTATTAAATATGAATTTAGTTGTGGCGAAGGAACAATATGGGATCAAGATATATTAGCATGTAACCATCCAGGAGACGTCAAGAGCCCTTCATGTACTTCGGAAAGTACTGATACTTCTAAAACTACAATGGCAGATTCGACGACAATGTCAACTACTGAGAAAGTTACTCCTACAAAGACAAGCACTACTTTGACAACTCAACCTACAGCCACAGAAGGTACTACCACTGGAAGTTCTACAACTAATATACAACAGTCTTCAACCACGCCGCACACGACTAAAGAAACAACAACATTAAGCCCAGCTGCAAGTTCAACCACGACGACATCATCTTCGGAGAACGCCAAGCCCAGTAAACAGGACTGTGATGAGGAGGGGTATTTTGGGAATCCTGATGATTGTAAGAAATTCTACCGGTGCGTCTATAACGGCAAAGATGGATACGTTAAATATGATTTCACTTGTGGAGAGGGAACAGTGTGGGATCAAGATATAACTACATGTAACCACCCAAGAGATGTTCAAAACTTATCATGTTCACCAGAAAATACGGACAGTTCTGTATCTACAAGTAAAGAATATCCTTCATCAACAGAAAGTACATCAACGAGTGATCAACCTTCAACGAGTTCCTCTAGTTCATCTGCTTCAACAGAAGATAATAGTGGAACTACTGAAAATAATACTAATGGAGAAACACCTACATCTCAAGAAAAAGGGAACTTTACTTGTGAAAAGGCTGGATTTTATCCTAATCCAAACGATTGCAAAAAGTTTTACAGGTGTGTTGATTGGAATAATGATGGTTCCAGTTTTTCTATATTTCATTTTGAATGTGGTGAAGGAACGATATGGGATCCTTCTTTAGATACCTGTAACTATGAAGATTCAGTGTATCCTCCCCGTAACTGCAATGGTACCCAGTCACAAGCTGAAAGCACTACTGAAACTTCTACAACTCAAAGCACAAGTACAACAACTGAGAGTACTACTAGTATGGAACAAACAAAAACAACAACACAACAAACGACAACAAGCACACAAGCTTCAACAGAAAATACAACACCTACAGAGCAACAAACTTCTTCAACTGAAAAATCAACCACTCAGAGCACGACGTCTCAGGAAACAACAACAACATCGACATCGACAACCACCCAACAATCGACGACTGCCTCGGAACAAACAACACAAACTGACAAAGTGACTGAGGAATCCACAACTACAGAGGGAACAACACAACCAGCTACCACAGAACAACAATCAACATCTACAACTGAGCAGCAATCAACATCCACGACAGAGCAACAAACAACGTCTTCGACAGAACAACAAACAACGTCTACAACAGAACAACAAACAACGTCTACAACAGAACAACAATCAACTTCTACATCTGAGTCAACAACAGAGAGCGACAAAACCACCACGGAGAGCTCTCAACAAACTACAGAAAGTTCAACTTCGAACGATAAGTGTCCTGAAATGAATGAAGATCAAAATGCCTACGTATGTCCTACGTCATTTAGAAGACATCCAAAGTATTGCAATTTATTCTATCAATGTACTGAAGACGAAAATAGCCACGATTTGAAAATAGCATTGTTTCATTGTCCTAATGACACAATATATGATGAAAGTAAAACACAATGTGTTAACGAAAGTAAGGCTGACAAAAAGTGTGACGGCACTGTCGCCCAAACACATAGGATCAAAAGATTAACAGGCGACTATGTTGAGCCGGTAAGTACGAGAACTCTTTTCATTAAATATTTTTCGCGTAACAATAATAATTATTAACTGTTTTGTAAAAGCAATTAGACTTGTTACGAGTACATTCATATTATGACCATTAATACAGTATACTACTATTTGACCGTGATATGAACGTGTCAGGTAAAAAAATATTCTCTGTATTAAAAAGTATGAGAGCATACCCACTAGCCCGTTCCGTTACAGACCAGTACCGTCCCGTGCCATGCACGGACCGGCAAGTATTGTCGATACATACCTCTTTGATACGCTCTAGTGGGCATAGAAGAGCGTATCGTGTTGTTGACGTGTTTGATACGTTCATAGCACGGTCATGGTATGATACGTTGTAGTGGGTAGATACCTTTATATTCAATTTTTAGATAGTTTTATTAAAAATATATTGCTTTGTTTTAATTTAAAATTGCTGGCATTTCAGATGACGGTAGGTACGCAGAAATACGACTGTCCAGGAACTGGCTATTTCTCATTCGAATCCAATCAAGATTGCTCGCCGGCATTCCTTAAATGTCAACGTTCAGCTAATAAATTTCGTGGATACGTTTACAAATGCCCACAGGGTTACACCTTCTGGAGGAAGAGTAAAAGATGCGAACGGATGACAAGAATAAAGGATTGCAAACGATCTTTATACCCATGGGATAAAAGACACGACATACCGACGGAAATTAGAAATGTTGCACCCTAAATAACGAAATTATCTTATCGAAATCGTGCAATACAAAGAAAGAAATCATAAATATGTATAATTTAGTTTGTATATTCAACATGCACTGATTTATAAGATGCAATCCATTTAAATTTACCAGTTAAATAATCGAATCTAGTCTCCCGTAACAATAACACAAGATTTTTTTCATTACTTACTCGTACTTGTGATCAAGATGGTGTGTATTACTAAAACGTATAGTGCCTTCGCAGATTTGAAGATGTTAATTTCAATCAAATGTCGACTTTACAAACACTATTTTGATCACGATATAATTACGGTGTATGTAGAAGTGGTATTAGTAACAATAAGTATGTATGTAGTCTAAATTGAAATAAAATTAGAAATGCATTAAATATTGTTTTATTTAAAAAAAGCCTAATAAGAAAATTTTGCGTTGGGAGACGCTTTCATTTAGAATAGGTAATATATTTATATTATATAATTTTTATTAGGCTAACAACATAAAATTCTATCAAGTTGAAAGATATGGGACTTTAAGGATCAAGAAATATGTTGTCGATCACCTTTAGCAATACTAACACAAACGGCTGTCATGTACATCATAAAAAAGAAATAAATCTAAATTTAAACATCACAAATTTATAAAAAATTTAATAACTATGTAGGTAAAAATGTTAACATAAAAGTACAATACAACTAAAATATTACATTCACACCCTTACAAGATGTCCAAGTACCTTTACAAAATAATGACAACTCAGCTATAATAAAATCAGTAACCGTTTCTTCTTTAGTGTGATGTATGACGTTATTAAATATTGTTCCTAATAAGGCGTGACAAGGAGTAATTGTTGCAATCATATTACCTTTTAAATCCAATGTTAATTCCAAAGCCTGATCTGCTTCAGTTGAAGTTAAACTATTACTTAGTTTAGTATGATCTTCTTGGACAAATTCCTTGGTATGGTCTTTTTCACCAAAATTAGATTCTGCACGCTCTTTGGCATCATTAAGGATAATTTCTTCATTTATTTTATTCGTAATAATTAAATGCTCACTGGATCCATCATCCAAATTCTCTACTTTTCTATCAGTTGTAGGGGAAAAGAGATACTTTATAAACATGGGAAGAAGTCTTTGTTCGGTAGTTTCGTTTGTGACCGAGTTCATTTTTTTTAAATCTTTATAATTTGAATCAGTTGTCATTAAGTCTTGAAGATTTATCTTTTTGGAAAAACCGTTAATGTTTTTGTACGGAGACTTACGAACTATATGCTTTTTGTTGTGTTTTGTATCTTTTAATGTTATGTTATTTTTACCTAAAACTTTATTTGTGGCTGATGTTTGAGTATTATTTATATCCATTTTAATAGGAACGTTAACTGTTTCTTCCTTATCTAAACTAATGTCATTTGCTTTGTCATTAGAGGCTGAATTATCTTGTAAGTTTTCAATAACATCTCGTATATTATTTACTTTCTTTTTATACTTCTTTGTTCTTGGCTTATGTTTATGATGGTGCTTTTTTATTGTTTGCGGATCCTCTATATTTCTTAACAAGCTTTTAATTTTATCAACGTAATGAGGATTTGGTGACTTCGGTGTGAATAATATTGGATTAATTGATATTCCACCTCTATTCCAGATTGATATACATCTTATCAAAAATTCCGTGAACTTATCCGGCAAATGTCGCCAATATTTTTTAATTGGTGATCCGTTCATATACGTCGTCAAAGATTTTCTTTCTAGAAATATATTTTCACCTAATTCAGGTCTAGTCAGATCATGTTTATGTTTCAACAATGCAGATAGAGCCAACTTATTTTTTTGAAAATCGCTTACACTATCATCTATATTTTCTAAGGTATCATTGTAGAGTATAACAAAATTATATTTGAATGTGGGGAATTCTTTGGATATGATTTCTATGTATGGCAAATAACCATTTACTTCTTTGGTAACATTATCGTTCGTGATAAGATGCATATAAATAGTTTTGAATGGAGGATAATACTTAAGTGTATTTTGTAATTTTTTGTTAGGTTGCATAGTACTTAGTTTTGATTGCGGGGGTAGAATGGCGATTGCGACTACGCTGTTATAAATAATGAAAACCGTTAGTCCAATCATAGCTAATCCCATCCACCAGTACGTGAGCAGTGATGACACGTGATCTGAAATATTGTACAGTTTTATAATCGTAAAATAATATTTATAATAATTACAAGTGTAAAGTCGAAAATATTCGTAAGGCAGTTCATAGTATCTGTTATCTAAATATGTTTTCGTAAAAAATGGATTTTAAGTTTTAACCGAACTGGTAAGTTACATGAGAAGAGTACAATGGCAAGGTAATAAAGAATTAGATAAAACACTCTACTTGATTAGTTATTGAATATAATCTATGTGATAGGAAAATGATTTGGTACCTGGCCAATGTTTAATAATAGCAGCAGCTCCTTTAATATGATAATTGGATCTGGCGCTGCTGGGCGAGAATCGACGCTTGTAAGCTGTGCTGATTTCTTCGATGTTGTAGTCGTCATCTGATAAGTCATCGCAGAGAAGAGGAAGTTGTTCGCGTTGTGGATCACTCATTACTAGCCATTAGGTTTTCTGATAAAAAGAAACAGAAATATTTCAAGTGATGTCGAAAAATAATATGTCTTGTACAATTCTATGAGTTAGTTTGAAATAAGATTATCTGATTTTGAAGATTCTTTTATCACAGTAAAGTAATCTTTTTTTATAACAAATTTTCTCTAAATCGCACCCGAGCGGTATTCAAGTAGTTTTAATATCCCACTAATTTGTACCAACAGATTGATACAACTCTTTTTACATTCAAAAAAGATTTTGTAAGATTCTTAGTAATAAATTCGGACCTCAAAGTATCGTTGAAAATAAGCGCTAATTAATGATATCCACTGTTTAGAGTAAATACTAAGTTTTCAATTAATATATTTATCCAATACAAATAAAAACGATTAAATTGTCACAAAAATTTAAGTCAATTTTGAGTTTTTCAAATCATAAATTATTTTGTTTTTTTTTCACACAACTAATAGTAAGTAAGATTTATTTGAAGTACAAATAGGTTAACTTTACTTTAATGACTGTACGACTTTTATTGTTTTGGGAGAAACATATTAAAATTATTTTTTAAAGAGTGCTATATTGGTGGTAGAGCCATACCGACAGAATTGGGTGGCTCTCACAGAAAACCGACGTCAAGTAAAAGGGATCTTATTTGAGATGACATTGCGTTTTAGTTCGTTCGTTTCGTTTCGGTTAATGGGAGGTCCATTATTCCCTTCCTGCCCTCTTTATCGCATACTTTATACCCTTTTGTCACAAATAATTTCCCTTACAACCTTATATAAAGGAAGGCAACACATTCGTGAGGCACTTTGCCTTGTCTGCAAATGAGCTGAGGTGGTTATTCTAAAAATATTAAAGGGGAATTAAATTTTAGGATATCTAAATCGCCTTTGGTATAGTAATATTTTAAATAATGAATTGGCGACTTAGGTTTAGGAATTCAGGTTTTACCTACCTTTATTTGATTTAAAGGCTTGTAAAAGATCCAAATGAGCACCATTAATTTTATTTAATTTTCACAATCTACCAAGGTTCTATGTTACGTACGTTTTAAGTGTTCACTATGATAATAATAAGGAACAACTAAGTCGTGGGCCATCAATTTCTTTTTCATTAGTCATTTTAAATACATCACGTTTATACTTTACGCTGTAATTTTGTTGATTCAACATTGCATTCGCCTCACGTATTGACGTACCTGCCTATTCTTAAAGTACAACAAAACATTTCTCAACATTAACATCTCAATTTTTCAAGGTTGCGGAACATTTCCTTAGAACTATCAAGACTCTCGAACTAATGTTAAAAAAAACATAATGTATAAGAAAACTTCTTATACAGACAAATATAAATAAACGTTTTAATGTACCTGACGTAATTTCATGATGTACCTATCCTATGCCTGCAACCTTTATTATATGTACTCAAAAGGACTTCTTTCCCTGCTTTAGAACCATCCTCTTATTTAATGGAATATAAAAAGTATCGAAATCGGTTCAGCTTTTATCAGATCATGGACATTTTTATATTATAGATAGATTGGAATTAAATTAAGTATAACCTTTAATTCATAACACTTGATCATAAACAAATATCAAACAAAAAGGTTTTAAGCATTCCTGAAAAATCTTTTAAAATTAGAAACAAAATTCGATGTCACAGTAAAAGCATTTTTGGAAAATTTAATTTGCTGGTAATCAGTACGGTAAATATTAATGTTATTGGGGAAATAAACTATAATGAATTCAGTTTGATGTATTTGGGATGAAAAATTTTATAAGTATTTTGTTTTATAGATAAAGTATGATGGAACACAATCCTCAAACGAACAGAGGTGAACAGTATCCTTTGCTTAAAGTAGAAAATGTTGATGGAGGTGGAGATACTAAGCCTAGGGGTCAACCACCACCGACCATAGTACGAACTGGCTGGAACGTTACTTGTGCACCCAAACAGTCATGGTTTCAAAGATGGCCAGGTATCAAACTGCAAATTTTTATAAAAAATATTTTAGGTTAAAGCTTAGTGATCAAAGAAGCTACATGGTGTGGGTAAGGGCACTACAACATTTTTAGTAATAATTTTATTTATGTATTTATCAAAGCGTAGGTAGACAAAAACACACTTTCTTTTCAAAAGTAAAACCTATTCAACAGTCACAGAAAAAAAATGTAACCAAAAATAGCGAATGCATTTAATATTAGCAATCTAAAATAATTGATAATAATATTATTTTCATTGTTTTGCAGAATTCATGTCGGCATGTTGGATGACGTTTATATTACTTGCCATATCCTTCCTGGTGTTTTACGCATTAGGCATGAGTGCATATCGGCGTCAGCCAGTCGTGGTTTTCAAGTGCAATAATTCGAAACCAGCCAGCGACGTATATTTCCATTGCATTGTTCCAAGATCTCAAAAAACGTTGCCGAGATATTCTGAGTTTCTAGCGTCGATGGCCACGCAATATCCATTTCTACGCTTCAACGTTTATTTTCTTATAGAAGATTCACAAACATATTTGCAAAATTTTAACCAGACCAGATTTATCAAGCAGCTCATTCCAACATTTCCAAGGACTGTCAATGCAATTATAGAACAAAGCAATAAGAGAGATATATTAGATTTCGAGAGAAGATACCAGAATATAAACATCACTGTAATTTCACTGGCAAAATACATGAAAAAAACACCATTAAGGTACATATGGCGGACTCTTCCATTGACGTATTTGCCATTTTACATGCGGATTTTCTCTGTTTGGGAAACTGGTGGTATTGGATTCGACCTAGCCACGTTTAATCATATATATCACAATCACCAGGATGTTAGCAATAAAATTAAAGCGATTTTAAAGCAGCATAATGACGGGATTGAAACTGAAAAATACGTTAGTATCTTAAAGGCAATGGATATCGAAGACGATAATAAGGTATTTAATTCAATAATAAATATGATTAATGTTGTATTAAATCAAACAAGCCTACTGTTCAATTCCGACATGACTCCAGAATTAAAATTAGTAGAAAACGCGCCTTTAATAAGGACTCATAGAAGCAAACGTGATGTTGATTTTGATAAAATGTTAAACAGTAAAAATATTTCTAACAATAAGCCCGATGTTAGCAATTTTACGAATGATGCAACCACTCTTGAAAATACTGAAATCAAAGATGTAAATAATACTCAAGTAACTTCTCAAAATGGCAGTTTAAAAAATATAAATACAACAAAATCTTCTCCAACAAACGGTACTAAATCGTTGCAAAATTCCCTGAGTAATGCGGAGCCACTTACTGATAAAAAATCTGAAGTTACTAACGAGGCTCCCGAAATGTCGATATTTTATTACTTTACCCTCTTTGATGACATCGGTCCATTTTATTCTTTGCCAATGATGCCAATAAAAGGCGAAGCAAGTCGGGATGTTCCTCCAATGAAAATAACGGAATTTAAAAAGCTCGCGAAACAGGGAAAGCAAATGGCAAATCATCTTTCTATAAGCTCTGATGGTGTGTTTGTGGCAGCTCCATTGCGCTACCATCCTTTCCTTGCCCAACTACTGTCTACCGGCTGCAAAAGAGTCAACCCAAAGATTGCCATCGACGATACGTTTATGAACCAATGTTCTGTTTTTGCAAGGGATGATGTGTATTGTGATAACATTCATATCATAGATACTGTGTTTTAATCTTCGTTTTAGATATTTGTTCTTCTTACCTTGTAATTTAGAAATTGTTCATTATTGTGTGATGTAGAATTATAATTATTTTCTAACAATTTATTTGATTTTAATAACCCCTGAGTGTTTTTGGTTTCTTTATTGTAATTTGATTTACTTATCTTTACGAAGGTATACTTGTATCACAATGTATCTTACATTAACAAAAAAACTGATTATTTATTTTTGAACTTTCAAAGCTAAGTATAAAAATGTATACTCTTATTAATTGTCAGTCGACCATAAAATATACATGTATAACATAATATGCAACATTACACAACAAACTGTTTTATTGTTACAAAAACAATTATACTTAGCCACTCGTTATTTTCCATTTATTTATTTACTTATAATCACCGAGTCTATACCCTGTTTCGAAGATTAATTAGGTTAAAATATAATTATAAAGATTGTTCTATAGTATATTCGTGCATATTTAAGTTAAGACGATCACATCTTTCTTATGTTATGGCATTAGCGTCTAGCTTTTTGCCAATGTAAATGTAATAAGAGGCAACGTGGTCAAGATAAAAGTTGATATGAGTCAAGTAAAATCGTCATCAAGTCGTCTTTAGTCGAGTCAGTCAGTCGTTTCGTTCTGCCCTTCGTAAGGTGATAGTGAACTTTACGAAGAACTTCGACGAATCTTGGAGCAAACGGAACGGCGCTACTATGCGCTCTCGAATAAATTCTTCATTTCCTGGATACTTATTAGCTAATTTACTGCATGAATCACTATCACAATCAAACATTGAAAAACAGTGAAGTCTGTCGTATAGTTAAAGAAAAAAAAACTATAATCTGTTAAAAAGGAGTATGTATCTATGATAATACAAATATCTGTAGTCCTACAAAACTGTGTTCACATTATAATATTAAGACATTGTCATCTTCTGTCCACGCGTAAATATATTAAGTTAGAACATATCGAAAGTTGATTATTATATCAGAAAAATAATAAAAGTATAACAAGACGGATGCTATTCACTAAAGAATAATTTACCTTGACATGCCCCTGTACCGCCTCCAGCATTGAATTTTAGTTCAAAATCTGTTATCAATGAATCGTTACTAATTATATCATTTGCATATCCAAAATTATTACACTATGAAGTTACCCTTTAATAATGTTTTATCACCGATTCTAAAACCTTATTTCGGTCAAACAAAGTTGTTGTGTCAGAATACTACATTTGCAGCAAGTATTATGTACACTTATTTCTACGGGATCGTTGGTTTGGTAAGGGTGTCATATATTTACCTCATTTATCTTGAATAATCTCTATATAAACAAGTAAGGTTACTTTAATTATAAAATTATTGATCTCGAAGCTTTATAGAGAGTATAGCTATAGCAAATTTTTACCAATATATTACCATATTATATTATTATAGCATCGCATAGTTAATTCTGAAATTCCAACCTCAAAAAACTATCGATATTCATCAATACTGTCAAGGTATAGATGTAGTGCTTGAACATTATCTTCTAGTGTTTATGTCTACATCACTTGAAGAAGCATTTAGGCGAAATTCCGCTCCACAATATGAATACGTTGTCACCTGCCAGTTTACGAGACGCTATCCTTGTCCACGATCTTAAAGTTATCGGCACCTCCATGGGACTATTGCAGTATACTTGTCTATTAACGGGATGTTTCACAGTGAGTTTTTATTTAGATAATATGATAATGATAAAAAGGTACCGCTTATCGCGATATAATGTTTAACGTGGTAAGCGTGGGCTTGATTAGAATACTTTACATACGCTCTTTACGAAAACTATGTGGCCCATATTTCTTAATGGTGAAGCCCTTTTAGAATGAATGTCCTTGGGCCACGCGGAAAGGACCAGAAGGAGATAGTCTTATGTTGGACTTGGCATTTGCTGGTATTACCATAAATTTTTATTCATAAAATAATGAAAAAGGATTCGGATTTAACGTGTGTGAAAACACGAAGGGGTTTTTGTGGAATTGCGGAAAAGTCCGCCAAAGTGCCTAGTGCTAGAAACAATAGTAAGACAATTTAGATGGAACTCACTTTTATTTGTTTAGTTTTAAGGTTTCTTAGTGTTAAATAAAAAAATAAACAAAAGATACTGATTTTTTTTTGTTTCAGGAAAATCCAGGATTATTTTTGCCCCATCTCACTGGTCAAATATTTGTGGTTGTGCTAAAGGTTGTGAACGTTTGTGTTCTCTTAGCTCAAATGAATATAAAATCATTTGGCAAATTGCGAGATAAAGTTACAGCGATCGTCGTTATGACTTTTAATTGGTTACAAGAATTTTGTGCTTTTAGACAATATTTGTGTATCTGTGATTTATAGAAAATTTAGTGTATTACCAATTTACAACAAACTTATAATGTAGTTCACATCAGTGGAGTTAATATTTTTATTAATGTCTTGTATTTGAAATACATTTTTCATTAATCCTACCTATATATAGTACTTTTATCAAAAAGTTTTTGTTTATACCTTATTTTATATAATATGATGTACCTTTTTTAACGATATAATGTGTCATTAACCCTTACAAAAAATTGATGACACTGCGTCAATATGATTGACAAGCCTCGACCGGCACATTTCTTCGCTATGTGATTATTTTCTGCTTTTTAAATGGCTTTTACGGCCCATTTTGTGATTCCCATGACATGCAATAAATGTTCAACGGAGTAATATAGAGACCACTGCAACGTGGTTTTACGTAAACAATATGGAAACTGAAAGCAACGCACTTATAGAACAGCTGAGATTGAAACACGAAAATCGAGCCAATGTTAGTATCTAATATTGTCTTATTTATGTTTCCTTTTATCACACTTCACTGTGAAATTTTAACTGGATACTTAATAATATGTCTAATTATTATG
>JADANM010006710.1:5594485-5617945 GCA_026213755.1 Eurema hecabe
AGCGGTTGACTAACTTTATTGCAATATAAATCCTACCCGCTGTTACATTAGTAAAGATGGCAACCGATTTTTTATTTTCTTTATAACTAATACGACGAATAATTTTTATTACAGTCATGGAGAACGTCCAACCTAGGCACATTGTTATTTAAATTCTATAATACAAACAATGACATTGGAAATGTTAAGGACAAAAAATTTATTGTTTTAATTTGGAAACACTGGGACTGGTTGAAGAATCGTCATGTTAACAGGTTTAGTAAAAAATGGTTTGTATGTTGTCATATGTTGAGTTTGTTGTATTATGTAGCAGTCAACTAGATTAATTAGCCTTTAATTAATAATTTTCAACTTATAGGGAAGAAGATCCGTTAAATGGATGCAGTGTAGGAAACTGCTTATATACAGGCGATGACAAATATCTCGGGACTGCAGATGCTGTAGTGGTTCACTTGCAAAAGGGTTTGATACCAAATTTTACAAATCGTACCAAGGCACAGAGATGGATTTTCCTGACTGACGAGGCTCCACCAAACACGTTCTCCATAACCGCTTCCAAGCCTGACTTAAAAAATTTAGCAAACGTTTTTAATTGGTCTATGTCTTACAGGTTAGTAGAGGAAAACCCTTTTTAAAGTATGTATTTAGGTCGTCAATGTCAGTTTATCTGCTGCCAAGTCGAGCAAAAATGCGGCACAGACGTACCATCCTGCCCTCACTATAATTATTTATTATTATTTACTACATTGCCAAGTCACTATAATTATAATCTAAAGGAAACTATTGATACACTAAATTTTGATTTATAACTACAAAATAATTTGAATAGGACTTGGCTACTATGACATTTCAAAACTTTTTACGATGGAAAGACTGGATCGAGAGACTTGGCATTTTTACATTTAATGTTTTTCCAGGGATTAGTATTTACGATTATTGGAACCAACACAAACCACGAGGAAAATTTGAATAGGTTATTTAGGAATCATGTCTTGATGAAAATTCCTTTACTTACAAAGGCGTCAGGCATAGCTACTCTCTATTTAAAAAAACACTTAATTTTTGTTTAAGTTTCTTAGTAATTATATTAAGATTATCTACTCGTCTCTATACGTTGTCAAACACAACGTTTTGGCTCATAAACTATAATATCAAATTGTTATGTTCATCGTTTGTGTATTTGGCACATGTTCGCGATCACCGATATGTGAAAATTGAGTTGGCAAGTAAAATAGGAGTTCGTTGTTAAGGTCCCGATATTACGTGAACATATCCGTCCGGCTTACGTTTATTATAGAAGTGCTGAGATAATGTTTATTTGTATCGGGAGCTATTTTATTTACTTTGCACATAATATGTATTTTATCATTCATTTTCCTTTACTCTCAATGTGTTAATATAGGTTGTTAATTGTTTTCTTCAATAGGATCTATGTTACCATAGCTCGATTGATCCAATATCTATCACTATCCTCTAAGACCCAATTAAAAAAATTGGCTAATACAGAAGCGATAACCTTGATTAAAACCATTACAGTAATATCATAAGTTAAAGCTGATAAAATGTTGTAGGACAGACTCCGATGTGCCTGTTCCTTATGGACGAACTATCCCTCTACCGAAGCAATTACTTAATGACATATCTATGAAATCATTGGCTTCATTGGTCCCATATTGGGAGAAAAAGCGACGTGATAAGCTGGCTTCAGTTCTCATGTCCAATTGCGGGGTGTCACGACGAATGGAGTACTTAAATGAGCTAAAAAAACATCTACCTCTCGATATCTATGGGAAGTGTTCAAAGGATCACAAAAATAGGTTTGTATTGCCTACATCTCTAGGTACTTTTTTACGACCATACCTAATTACCAATGTTATCAAAACATTATAATCGGCCTATTATTTTCTAATGCCACGCTTGATATAAAAGTATAATTGCATTTTTCATGTCACTCCGCAAACACAAATGCTTCTTCTGAAACAATAGATGGACCTATGTAATATCTATCTATATACTAATATATAAAGCTGAAGAGTGTTTGTTTGTTTGTTTGAACGCGGTAATCTCAGGAACTACTGATTCGAATTGAAAAAATCTTTTTTTATTGAATAGATCATTTATTGAGGAAGGCTATAGGCTACATAACATCACGCTGCGACTAATAGGAGCGAAGATATAATGGAAAATGTGGAAAAACGGGGAAAATTATTCA
This sequence comes from Eurema hecabe, assembly GCA_026213755.1. NCBI lineage: Eukaryota > Metazoa > Arthropoda > Insecta > Lepidoptera > Pieridae > Terias > Terias hecabe. The sequence continues at coordinate 5,596,698 of JADANM010006710.1, forward strand.
TCTTTGAGCACGCAGCGCACGCAAAGGAACCCCTTTGCGTGCGCTGCGAAAACGGTTCAAGATACCAAAAAAATTGTATGAAAGAATTATTCCTCTTTAAATGATCTAAAAAAAAGTCCGCGACTGTATACTTCTAAGATTGACTTACTATAACATAGTAATAGAAATAGATCCGACGGGGACGATGTCGCGAGCAACAGCCAGTAATATATATAACCTGTCTTTTTCAGCTGTCCTGGTCACTTTAGGGCTGACTGCAATGTTACGGCGCAATATTTATTCTATTTGGTGCTGGAAAATTCACATTGTCGTGAATATTTAACAGAAAAAGGATTCCATTTTGCGTATAGTAAGGGCGCAATCCCCATTATAATGGGTCCGAGGGTTGAAGAATGCGAAACAATTCTTCCACCGAGCTCATTTCTACATGTCGATAATTTTGATAAGCCTAAAGATTTGGCGGATTATATTATTCATATAAGCAAGAACGACGAGGATCTGCTTAAATTCCACAAATGGCGAAATCATTTCACAATTGTAAATGAACACGGATATTTTGGAACGAAATCGTTTCATTATTGCCGAGTATGTGAAGCGTTAAATTATAATGACAAAAGCGAAAAAATTTACAGCGAGCACGATTTGCGAACATTTTTGGACCCGACCAACTTGTGTTTTTAAGTGAACCAAGATTTTTTTGCTTTCAATATATTTGTATGCTATGTAGGTCTCGTCTGTGTGTATATGTTTTTACACATTGTTTTAATTATGCATTATCATCATTATTTACACTTTTATATTAAGAGCTAGAGCCCGATATAATTAATAAATAATTATAAGTATATATAAGAATATGTTATTTCTTAAAAATACGATAATACTCCAAGAAGGGTAACGCCTATTATTCCATATGATTATGGTGATAATGATTCAAGAATCTTTTAAATTGTTTATTTCATTTAAAGCATTTTGCGATAAATTGTTCAAGATAAAGTTCCAAACCATAGAACGTGTTTATAGCATAAATAAATTTTATTTGTACAGCCTTTACGACTTACGTAATTTGCGGCCCAACTGTTTGTTTTACGGTTCAGTAATAAAAAGTTTGAGTTTCTAATAATAATAATAATGATTTTCTTCGTTGTTGCAGTAGTTACAAAATATATTCCGTGAAGTAAAATATATTATGACGTTTTGATTCCTATGAAATTTTTTGATTTAACTAAATATGATTATCTTCGTTTTATATTGGTTATGCTATATTACGCCATGCTGGATATTCTGATAGTAATACTTCATATTTTATATCACAATCAAACATTAAAAAAAGATACCTTAGATAACTAAAAAGACCTAGGTAAGCTGTTTAACGGTTGAATTTGTCGGTGAAATGGAACCAACATTTCAACTTCAGCTATTTTGATATTTTCATACAAACATGGTTTGATATCTTCGTAACCGAAAAAAGGGTGCATTTCAGTATGCAATTTCTGTAGAGATTTTGCCCGTGTTTTTTTCTGAACCCCTCTTCACCTCTCTAAGCGTTACGTGATATTTAAGTAGCTAATAGTTACAATTAAGTTAAACGCAATTTAACTATCCTACTAAAAACATTTTTAATAGGCAAAAACAGTTTGTTTAAATAAATTGTAAGGGACCGTACAAGACGTTCCCCAAATTGTATTACGCAAATCCGCAAGTGTTTATAAATCTGTAAAATAAAAACGTTGAAACTATAACCGGGCAACAAAGTCAGTACAAAGTCCTCCGAGCCATAAATTACTGTCAGAGCCAACAGATGGCGCCTCGAGACAATTTACCGAACTCTTGTTTTCTGTAGCCGATGAGCTTGCGATAATATATTGCCGACCCTATCGGCTATTTCCGATTTTTAATCCAGTGATTTATGGAAACGCACCCAAACGATTTTTGAATACAATAAATCTTTGTGTCGACTTAACAATATTTCTTCCGTGATTAAGGTGAGACGGAAAAGCTGTAGGTACCTGTAGTGAAATACAAAATATTATAGAATATGTCAAGATTCAATCAATATTTAATTATCGCGATAATAACAAGAAATCTTATCGGTTATGGTTTGCAAACAGACAAAAACAATTCCCTTTAAGTAGTCTACTAGCGATAAGATATTGTGAAATTTTGTGTGTGTTCATCAATTTGCTCAAGTAAAATGTACATTTCTATCTATACTGTTATCTATAGATATATACTATTATTGAAAGAGGAAAGAATTTGTTGTTTGTTTCAATTTAATTGTTCTAGTACTGGACTGATTCATAAAAAATTTGGAAGACATAGTTTCGAGCTAGGGTATGAACATAAGCTTCTATTCATGAATGGAAAAAACATGAATGGAAATTCGTCACTGTGCCCTTAAGTTCCATAGCAAACGTTTGTGTTTATAGTTTTAAAATAATGGTCTCGAATTGACGACATAAATCCACACCATTTTTTAATGCTATAAATAAATGTTATGACATTTATGTTTTTATTTATATTTAAAACCAGCTGGAATAAATGAAAAAATTAAAAGATAATATGCAAACATACCTATAGAATTGTTGTCTAAACAAATTAATTTTATCAGTAACTGACACGTTTCAAGAAAAGATATCTATCGCTTGAACTTTAATTACATAAATTATTCTACGAAATATAAATTACTATCTACTTATCTAAATAACATACAAATCAGTTTATTGCTTGAAGAGATAAGATATGTTTAAATCGATTTTAGAGCGATTCTGATATTTTCTGTTTCAGCAATATCACTATATAAAACATCTGAAATATTGTTTTTTAAAATTACACTTTATATCTATAACATATAAAAAACAAAGACGGGTTTGTTACAACACTTATAACTCGAGATCGTCAAGACCCATTTTCATGGTTTTTGGTTCGTTGGATTTGTCCCCGCCCGAATGCATCAAAAATTGCATAATGAAAACTCTATAAGGGTCAAAGTTTATATGAAAGTTCACGCGGACAGAGTCGCGAGCAACAGCTAGTAGTAATTTAAAGGACATGTTATACGTTTTTATATTTGACAAATTTATGCCATTACGCGATTTTACGTTTGAATTAAGTTATACTAAGATATGTTATGCTTATTTTAACTTAAAATTTATTTTAGTTTTTTTGCAAGACCTTAAAAAATAGTCGGCTATCTCAATTTACAAATACTTCAAAATTTACTTATTAGATATCGTTTCCAACATATAGAGTTACATCCAATATATGACAAGTTAAAAAAGTCGTAAAAATCTAGATATTTTTATCTACGCTAAAATAATTTAGGTAATCAGTGTATTGGTACAAATGTTCCAAGGTAAGTGTTAATTCGTCAAAGTTGCCGAGAACTCCGTAGTATAACAGTTCTTTGTTTGGAAATTAAACAAAGGTATTTAGTATTACGAGTGGCGAAAGGGCTCCAACAATCTCCATAAGTAAGATAAAGTGAAGAGGTTCGTGTTACGGGGTCGAAAGGATTGTAATTAAGTTTTGAAGGAATGAAGCTTCTCGCGGAAATACTGTATGCGAAAATGTGAGTTTAATTATAGTAGATTACTGAATCGATCGTGAGGGTAATGTAAATTATTGTCGTGTTTTTGGACTTTCCTTATCATTCTTATTAATAAACTAAATAGCAAATATTTTTAGCTCCGATTTGTATACGTAAGATAAAAGGTGTTAGCCTAAACTCTGAAACTAATCCCAGCGTAAATAGTGTAAATATTAGGCAGTTTGTATCCTCATTCATTATTTTTTGTCAGTTCTGTCCATATAAATATAAATACTAAGTATTTTAAGTGACTTCTATATTTAACCCTTATGTGAGTGACGACTAAAACACCTTTATTAGAGTGACGAGGTACCCGGGTACCTTCATACAGTTTAGACGTAATGTTAACAATCAAGGTATGTTTTAACATTACCCTCACTTTGAATATTATTATTTTAGTTAAGCTAAACAGTTGACGATCTGACGCGATTAAAACTGGGGGGGGGATGCGGTACATGGTAATTGGCGCGCAAGGAATAGTTGAATCCATTCAATGCATCGTGCTTGATATTAACGCTTGACTGTTTTATGTATTCGTATTATACGAGTACACTTTACTTTGTTGGTTTATTATAATTTCATTATAAATATTGGAGCGAGTACTTCTAAACAAAGATCACGTCTTCGAAAATATAACGAAGATGAATGGCAAGAAAAAATAAACTATTTCTTCCTCCAAATACGCCAGCACACAAGGACATGAGGCGATTTATTCTTCTAACTTCACCTTTAGCGTGGAAGCAACTGTGTACTTTTATGTACCCAAAAAGAATAAAGCAGTGTTGTCATCAATACACATCATCGTCATCAGTTATTGAAAGTTATAAGGAAACAGCCAAGCCAGAAATAATTTTATACATATATTTTGGCTTTGTTAGAACAAAGCCAAAAGTGGAAAATATGGATAAGCTGTTAGTAGAATACACCGTAAAACGAGGAACGAATCGGTGGCTTTCAGTACTTTATTACAATATTATTGACGTTGCAGCTTTGGCAGCATATATAATTTACATGGAACATAACTCACAATTTATCTCGAGCGACATACGTAGAAAGTATTTTGAAATCATTGAGTATACAAGTGTGTGGTAAAAAAATAAAGAAGAAAAATAAAAAAAACGCCATTATTATACCAAAACGACATGTGAGTTCTGCAATGCATGACGTGCTTGGCCAAGAACTAAGGCTTTTGATTTCTTCTGGATCTACAACTTCTATAAGTCAGACTAGACGAAATTCTACATGCGTGTTGCAGTGGTCGGAAGTTGCTACATATGCAAAGAACTCAAATGCAAGCAAGGAAAAACACGAAAAGCTTGCACTAACTGTAAAAAACCAGTATGTGATGAACACACAGTAACTCGTCCAACATGTAACTCCTGCTTCGAGGGCTGTACTAATTATGTATAAACAAAGAGTTTGTAATTTTTATAGAAATAAAAAATCATAACAAATGATTATTACTTCATTTATATACCAAAATATAAATACTTTTTTTTCATTGTCATACAAAACACACAGAGGTACCCGGGTACCTTATCACTCTATTGTGAGTTTAAAATATGTTTTGGTTCTTACCAAACATTGTAAATAGTTGTCAGTGTTAAAAGATTAAAAAATATGTTATTTATAAATAGTTAAGAGCTCTCAGGAAATCACAGCTACCTACAAAGCGTAAAACATACTATTCGTTAAATTTGAAAATGCTAAAGTTACCCGGGTACCTCGTCACTCACATAAGGGTTAAATAGACACAAAACTAGGCGCCTTACAAGTACGTAAACGACATTTAAAAAGAACTACGCCGGCATTTTAAATTGTCTATACCTATTTGTGTCCACAAATTTAAACCTCAAAATAGCCGATTATTTTTCAGACTTATGCCATTAAAATAAAAAATGAAACGATTTATTAGTATTGAAAGTAATTACTGATTTCAATTAATTAATAATTAATTAGTATATAGAGAGATCGTCGAATTACTTGCCAATAACGAAACTAATTATGCTGAGCGCCTCTTACAATACTAATTGGATAAAGGGGTTCTCAAGGGGATTCGAGTAATAGACTCTTGAAATAATCCAACGTAAAATGACGCCATTTTATTTTAGTACCTACAGTTAAATCTGGACAAACGATAAAATGAATGCCTCAATTTTGTATGAAGAAAAAACACGTTAAAATCGAAATGAAATTAGATATGACATGTTTGTGGAAAAGTAATTCAGAAAACGAAAATAAGACGGATAGACGTTTATTGCTAAGGTAAAATCGGAAGAGCAATAAATCAAAGGCACGTTGCAGAAAGTATAGTCATAAATGATTATGCACAAAAGCGTCATAGTAATAATAGTGTTAAGAGACTATATTAATTATTGTTATTTTAAAAATCTTTGACTCGTCAGGGTTCGTAATATTACTTAAGTACAATAACTGGGCGTTTAGATACCATGCTATTAACTACTTATTTCATTTCATATCAAGCCATTTATTCAAGAAAGAAACATAACTTATAATTTTTATACATCAAATCCACCGTTGCACGGTCATTCTTCTCCTATATGCCTCTTGGCAAAATCCTCCCCAATATACTATATATAAACAATTAACTATTAAGTAATTGCTTATGATATTATGTAATAATAAATACTATTTAATTAGTCTTATAATAAAATTATTGCCCAAAAGTCTGGAATCTTAGTACTAAGCTTTGATGTTTAAGGAATTCGATTCGTTTTACCTCGTCTCTGAAACTTTGTTGTCAAACAATGATCATACTACTTGATCATACAAATCATATCATATTAATCTTATTAAAGACTCGTTTCCAGACAACCGACAATTGCACTATTGCCAAATATAATAGAATTACCTAATAGTGTTTATGTCCATAATTTTATTAAGCAATCTATTAGCTATTATTGCTATCTGACAATAGCAATTTAGCTAAGAGGTTTCATGCTAATTTAGTTGTATAATCTGGAAGCAGTTAATCCTGCACGTTATATGCAGAGATAAGGTTGTTTCCGTATATCTACAATGCAAATGAATGCATCAGAATTCCGAACATACGCCCGCTCATACCACTAAAATATTATTTTTACCGCAATTTAGCGAGACAACACGAATTAGTTAAATGAAGTAAATATGCAGACATTCTGAAACGAACATTTTGGGATTGCGCAGAATTTATGGAACCATTTTTACTTACAACTATAAACATAAATATCGTTTAGAAAAATTGTGTAAGTAAATTGATGTCGTATTTTTTAAATTCAATTTGAAATATTTTATATAAAAGCATGTATTTATTATAATGTTGGTCTAAGTACATCGTGACTTAGCGAAATACTAAACATTAACTTGAAACTGAAACAATATTATACCTATTATATTAAAGATATATTTTCTCAACAATCATTATATTTTTAATACTATAATTACCTACCTCAATTAAACATGATTTAAATAAACCATGACGTCAAAGAGGGCTTAAAAAATATCTAGTTCACAATACTTCTTAAGCAAATGAAATATTTGCTAGTGGAATAGTTTACCTCTTACTAAGTCTTGCGACCTCGCTTCATTACGAACTTCGTCGCAATGTTGACTTATTAACTGACTCACTTACGGCAACTGTGTTAGTTGCATCATATTGCTTTAAGAAACAAATGATGTCACAAAAAATAAGAAAAAATGAACGAGAAGGTGAGGTGAGTTATGCGTTTTTAATACCTTTGATAAGGTAAACCTCACAACCTAGAAAAATTATATTATTTCTTTTATTCCTTAAAGCGATGAAAAAGCTACAATTTCATAGCCTTCTAGAAGAAAATGATAAAATCAGACAAAGGTCAAAATATACATTTCATCTAGGTAAAATGCAATAATAGCCTTTAAGAGTAAAAAGATTTATCACAAAATTCGCTGTACTCTAAATGCCATAAGATAAAGCTAAAAATTAAAAAAAAATCATTATAACCTGCACAATTAGGTATAGTACTCTTCTATGACAGTATTTCGGCTCAGTATATAGAACACAGAGCCTAATCGTAAATAACAATAAAAACCTAATATGTTCTTACCCTGAAACCATATCCTTAAAACTGATAACTACTGATCTTTAATCAGTAAGTAATTGCTCTCATATAATTTTGATAATTTTATTTGAATTTTCAAAATGGTCAAAGTTTTTAAGTCTCAAAAGTGTACTATACACCGGTAGTTAAGTAGGTTGTTTCCAAGAAAAATAAGCTTGGTTAATTAAGGGATTAAATGCATTTGTGGCGCCACGAGCGGTTAATGGTTGCCATTATAAGAATACGTCTTCATTACCAAAGACTGCTGCGGTACCAGACACTGCTTTTAGTTGTTAATATACTTGCTCGTTTGCTTCATTACATAGCAAATTACAAAGTCGCTTCTGTCTGTCCCTATGTATGCTTATATGTTTAATACTACGCAACCGATTTTCTTGTGTTCTTTTAGTAAATAAAGTGATTATAGAGGGAGTTTTATTTGTCTAATATGGTAGTATTATATAAATGAAATAAAGAATAAAGGGCTAAAAGAGAATAAAGGAAGAATGAAGGGCAGGAAGAGGAAAATGGGTCTGCGGTGCACTCAAATAAAGAACGATAGGTATACAAGTAATATCCATATAGTTTGTTTAATTTGAAACGATGTAAACTTACAGTATTCATTTTATAAATACTTAAAATATTACCTCAATGAAACACACTGACCACAAATTGAATAGGAAAGCTCTAATTTTTCTTGTCGACAATTAAAATGTCTTAGCTAGGAGCGTAGTAGCTCGGAATTCAGTCGCAGTAAGCCAACATTTAACGTATGTCTTCACTGGCAATTAAGCTTTTAGTCTTGGCCCTCCAATCAGCACGGTTTTAAGTCATCACAAATGCTCACAATCGCCTGTAAGCTCAAAGCGTTAACAATTTTCCTTTCTATTCACAGAGCACTGTGACTTTACGTGCTGTTAAGTAAGAGTCCGAATTAATTACCATGAACACTTTGGTGAAGGGATTATCAAATGTACAATTCTCGCTAGCAAACAATTTTCTTTAGCTTAGCTCTTTAGCTTCCTCTGGTGCAAGCCCGCGCGGTATTAATGCTAATTATAATTATGTCTAGTTTTTATATCAAGTAATTTAAAGACAACATCTTCTGAGTAAGATTGTGTTATTAAATGCTTTGTTTCAGAGTTTTTTATTGTTGGGTAATATCGTAAATAGCCTTAGGATTTTTAATAATTAAATATTTTTTTGACTTATGTAATATATTACGATTTTAAAGAATTTTACTGGCTCAGGGTCGAATATACGTATGTCAAACTCAGTCAGTAGTTTTTACGTGAAAGAGTAGCAAACATACATATAATTTTTCGTCCGCATGAAGCTTCAGCATTTATAACATTGGTAAGGATTTAACGAGGCAGCGAAACGGTATTTAAATCTTTAAGTATAAAATTGGCTTAATGTCGCTGTAGGTGACATTTTAGCCGTGGAAATAACAAAGTATCCCCTTTTCATGGGATAAATTACATTAATTCCTGGATTTGGATTAACGGCGGCCTCTTATAATTATAAACGGGAGATTATGGGCCTTTCAATGGACAGTAGTATGATTTATTGAGAACATTATGGAAGGTCAGGTGAAATTTTGTTTGTACGCAAGTAAACTTTGTTACCATTATCTAAGTCGGCAATCTAAATCTAAGAAAACCGGTGACAATATTTTTAAGTTTAACAAACAATTGTTAAACTTTACAATTTATTCTACATCATTTTATTCAACTAATTGTCTATTTATTTCCAAATTGTCTGTATCTGTAAATAAGTAATAGAATAAGTTCGAAACTTATGTGTTTGCCGCGAAACGAGCGCTGTTAAGGAAAGATGTTACCGCACTAATATTGTAGAAGCTACCCTCGGTTTAATTACAAGGAAAAATGCCGGGCTTATTACTGCTTGCATATTGTAGATGCTCGTAAAAGTTTACAACGCAAGCTTTATTACACCCATGTTCAGTGACTGCAGCTGCGGGTAAATAAAAATTGCATATGATAGCCGCGGTGAAGCAAGTTACTGCCAAGTCTGTAAAACTGAGGATGGCACGTTTGGTGCTAAGGTTGGTGACAGCTTTTAGTATTACATAAACTTGAGCTAATATCTTATGTCCTTTTTTGAGGAGGACTTCTTTTATACTGGCTTGCAAGTGGCTCTAATAAAACTTTCAGTGATTGGGGTGCTAACAGGCTTAGGAATTTGGACCAACCGTCTCTAGTAAGACGGTAGGTCCGGTACAGTACTATAGGCTTCGGTAGGGTTAAAGGATATCCACAGAGCCCCGCTATAACTATATGTCCTTGGCGTCTTACTTGACTTCATTCCACACACATTACAGGATTTCCAAGTCGCAACTTCATTGTTGCAGCTAAGAAATAATATTTAAATTGGGCTCTATAATTCTGGAACAAACAAAGTTATATAACCCCTTATTATTTTCATTACGTGGACGAGAAGCCCGACGGACAGACTGAATGGAACTTTAAAGGTTCCGAATACCATAGACCACATCTGTATTATCAGAAGATTACACACTACGCGATTACAGATTTTTTAAGGTGGAGTAGGGAAACGAGAACAATAAGAAATATACTTATAAAACCATATTTCTTCCGGCTTTCGCTATCAAGTCTATGGGCTTATGTTAAATATTCTCTTTATGAATGTGGCTATCCCATACGCGAATTTTGTTATCAATTCTTTGAAAGTACATTCCAACAAGCTTTTCAATTTTATATGTGGCTATAGACTTAAGCAATAAGCGTTATCTCAATAAAGATATGAGTGAACCTACTGTGTAATAACGAAACCTTATTTCATCTTGCGAGTTGGAAATTTTGTGGGAATATGTAATCAGAACTCTTGTCAATTACAGTCATATTAAACCGTTTGTGCTAATGAAACTCGTTTAGTTATTCAAGTATACCCGAGGATTCGTAATATTACAGTTCTCATTTCTCATCTATATTGATAAAGTAAAGTATGTATTAGCATTATTAATATATATTCAATGAATGTAATATTTATAGGGCACACGTAAAAAGTACTTTTGTTTAATAAATATTTTCAGCTTTAAAATAATTGACTGATTTTAGCCGAGTTGTGCCGAGTGATGGCATGTTACTAAAGTGTGGAGAATTATATTATGAGAAAAAAGTGTCTAAGGATAAATGGAAATGCCTACATCTTATTTTGAATGATTAAATAAGTGCTATGAAATTTTTGCATATGATGTATTTCTGTTGTCATTACAAATTAGGCGATTTTTAACAACAGGTGGAAGCTGGAAATATTCGCAGAATTAAAAACAAAAGAAAAACCTTTTTTGTTACTGTTGTAATAAGGTAAATTATTTAATCTATAATTAGCGCTCAGTGGCGCCACCTAGTTTTATTAAATGGGAAGATTCCCGCCATGTTCTCTTCCCTTTTGTCGTTCTCTTTGCAACCTCTATAATGTGCTTCTACAATAAAAATCTAAAGTGAATATTCCTATCTATTATTTAATTACACAAACCACTTCAACAGTTACTACAAAGTGGTTATAATACTACGTATTATGTATGGGTTATATATAAATACATAATACATAAACTTTGTACTTTTTGACATAACGGTAACTCATGTTTTATCACTGTTCAGATCGTAACCAACCCTAATATTATGACAAAGAAATTTGATTTAGACAGAGCTAGATTTATGTCATTAAGTCAATATCAGTGGAACATCATAATCATCATTTTAATCATTATTTATAACAGCAATTATTAAAGTTTATTTTGAAATATTTATGTGTCACAGCTCACATATCGTGTCTCATTTATTATTAGGTATAAATTAACATTTTACTTCGAATTTATAAATTCTTTAATATTTTATCCGAGCTTCTTTCATTCTCCTCCTTCCCCTGATCAGCGTGAAAAATTTAATGAAATAGAAACTGCAAACTTTTCAATCGAGTGTAAGTTTTTACAAAGCTTTCAAATTAATGACTTAAAAGGAACTCTTATCGTTAACTTGGTCAAAAGCTTGTTAAAAATAAATTGCCATGTTTTACTGCTGCGTAAGTCTACATATAATAAATGCACAATGACGTCATGGTTCTGTTATATAACATCAAAATCGAGTAATAAGCGAAAGCTAAAAATGCATAGTGCAACGGCCAATATCTCGGGGCCAGAATGATTGGCATTTCAATTTGGGTCGAATTGCAGATATTAGTGGCTTGGGAATGCGTCTATTAACTGGAAGAAGACTAAATGTGTCGTTTATCTTAACTAGCCGTCTGATGCCCTGTTTTATTTTCTCTTTGAACGCAAAGATAAATAAAGCGAATTCTAGAATTCTCTAGAGACAATGCGATAAAGGAAATTTAAGGTCGATAAAAATAAATACAGTCATCAACTGTTTGTTCATTATTTAGTTAATGTTGTCATTTGCGATCAATGTTTAAATAATGTTTTATACAACAATGGAAAAACTTTTAGAAAATGATTATTATTCTCAGACACATTGGTACGGAAAATAGAGAAACAGAGCAGAATTCGAGAAAGGTGGTGTTAGTAGTGGTGGCGAGTGTGATGGTGTGTGAGCATCAGTTCTGATTAAAAGAAGTCTTCGCCACCCATGAACACTCGTGGAGCTTGGCTGGAAATTCACACCAGAGCTGTTACGTTCTCTTCTTTAAGCGAGGAACATTTCCCGTCACCCTCGTCACCCTCCCTATACTGTCTGTATGTAATTCAGAAAAACAATTATTTTAATTGGCTGATTATGAATACAATTGTCAATTATAAAATAATTTTTACTCAAAGAAAATATTGAGAGCAAAATATACAAAATAATAATAGGAATATAATAGAGGTATGACACAAATAAATGTTCCACGTTTCGGGAACCACAAACTTATTACAAGCATTTGTTTCACAAAAATGGCTCGGTACAAGAGCTGTGTCTTCTGAAGCAAAAACATAATGAATGAAGCATTGTTAGTAATCTGAAAGCTAAGTGGTACCGCACCAGATGTTTGTGTTATTACTACGAAGGCGATATTAAGTAATGCTATTAACTATCGATATTTTCCTAATGTCTGCAGACTCATTTATAAAATGAATCGTTCGTTATTCCAGGAACATTTACGCATGATTTGTGTTTAGGTTTCAAGATCTTTATTTCTCTTAATGACGTATTTAGTCCCTTACATGGTAACAAAATTATTAAGATATAAAATTAAGGGGAACGGGTATCAGAAAGGAGATTTTGTCCTCGCAAAAAAAAGATCCATTAAGTTCTTAAATGTTTTTGGAGTAATTTTAATTATTTAACCAATATATAAAATGATGCAACATTTTCCTGGACTAAAATTTGGTACTAATTTGTACAAAACCATAAATAAGTCTCCAAACCCAAAAAAGCATCATATAATAGTCAAATACGACGTTTATTTCAATCTATAGATTCGATCTGCTGAATTACAGCAGTTTGGAGGGATAAGTGCCGTCATATGTCACGGGGACGTTGTCCGGCAAAAAAATTAAGAACCCTTGTTTGTGACACACCACAATGTGACTTCTCTAATTTATGATTCAATAAATTAACCTATGACCTTTCCGGTATCTTTTAACTCGTTTTACCGTAATATTTTTGCAACGTAGACGTTTGTATTATAGCCCAATATCCAACTTCTAATATCATACAATAAATGTGAAAGTTTGTAAGAATGTATGTTGGATGGATGTTTGTTATTCTTCCACGATAAAACAGCTGGACCAATTTAGTGGAAATTTGGTATGGCTATAGGTGATATCTTGCATTAACAAATATGATAATTTATATCCCGATTATGCCCCGGGGATGGGATCTACGCGGGTAAAACCGCGGAGCATGGCTAGTTATTAATATTACAATTACGTATAAATTTAATTACTAGGCCAATGAGTCTTGACATCTGATGAATCAAAGTGGGGAGGGTCGGTGTAGTGCACCCCTGCCCGGAGTTGGGCTTTATGGCAAAGTTCCGGGTAGCACTGCATTGGCTATGGCTGGCGTTACTCTTACCATCAGGAGTGCGTCCAGCTCGTCTCCCCTCTTCATATATTAAAAAAAACTTTATAATATCATAAAGGAAACATATCATTTTTTATAAAGCAGCGTAAATTTCCATTAAACTCTGGTCCAGCTGGCCAGTTATACAAAAACAAACAATAAATCTATGGATAATGGAAGGGCAAAAACAATGCTGCTCTTCATAGTATTTTTATATCAATGGAAACTCGAACGGGGTTTAAGTGAAAACCGTTTTAATGACTGCATAATGAGACTTCCTATTCCCAGTCTGACCTACTATACACTCAATGCGGACTGATGAACCATTATGAATGCGAATATAGTGCCATTCATACGGGTCACTTTTATTAAGTGCAAATTACTTTTTGCAATGAAATACTTTTTTATTCTACGCTTAATATCTTTAAAATAATATTATTAGCCTGAAATGGAACGGGTGCTTTTGATTTTATAATTTTATATAAAATGTATTATAAATAAACTCATAAAAGTTAAATGGAGGTAGAAATTTTGCCCTAATACATTTTAATATCTGAAACCATTTCATGTAATGTAAATTCACTCATTCAAGGTGGAATTATTTCTATGTAGAGTGAATCGTATTATCAATAAAGGTTTAACGTACCTACCGAATAAAAATATTTTATATCTACGTCCTAAACCTTCCGAAATGAAACACGCAAACGAAATTGCATGTCCCGTAAATAATCAAGATTTACTAATTCACGAATACCGTTGCTTCATCTTTATCGTACATTATTAAACGATTAAAAAAAACATAGGTATATTACATATTACATATTTAACTACTGTTGTTCGTTTTACCTACTTAAAATATATTTAGGTAATTATTTACGATTAACTAAAATTACGTGGATATTGTGGTAATTTTATTTTTTATTTTATGTGCCATAAGCCAGTTAAAACGCCATAGTATTTTACAAGGATGTTATGCGCTTATTACCTAAATAATTCCGATGCCTTTTTAAAAGATTCACCTCTGAGATCACGCAAACGGTGAATTGAATTTCGCACCTTATAATTCATTATCTTCCGACACGATATTATTTATCGCGTTCTTTCCAAAATAACTAAGACGATGTACTGTTATGAATACAAATTTCTGTATGTAATGCTTTTTTAGATGTAGGTTTGAAACACGAAATCATTTTGCTTATTATAAAAATGTTCATTATGTTATTCTTTCTCAATCATAACAATCGTGTAAAATCTTAAAAGCTTTTGTTATTTTTTTTTATTAAATAACGACCAATATAATAATAAAAAGAAGAAAGTTAAAAAAAATAGTCCAAGATTATGAGTGTCCAAATATTCAATTATATATACATACCTATAATACAGATATCAGTTTTCATTTCTATATATAACTTTCCCTTGACCCTTGGCCTACATAAAACGTACCATTCCGTGTGGGCACAACCGCGAGCCACTATCAAGTATGTTTGCTTACTTTTGACATACTCTATGACAGAGTTGAGAGATTAAAGCCTTCAGCTCACTAACAGACAAAGCTTAAGGTAAAGTATATTTCGACAAGGTTGTACTTAAATATCAGAAGCTCTACTCCGAACACAATCAATGTCGATTTTTATTATTTTCGATACAGTTTTGAGCAACTTCGAATTGATATAAAACTTTTTTGTTTCTGTTTCGATTACATTCCGATAAACTGATGTGCGATCCGATTCTTTATTAGAGTATATTTAGTCTCATAGCTTGATTAGCAGTATCAAAAATTTTCGATATCGATCTGCTCTGAGTAGTATGTAGAATCGTTTTTATACCTACTAGATGAAATTTTTCTCGATTGTGAACCTGATGTTCTCTAAACTTAATAAACTTATAAATATTGAATAGCTACGTATCAATAATTATTATTTTTAAAACGTAATTAATTAATAAACTTGCAATAAAATAATTCATATAATATAATAAGTAAATTTGAAGTCAAACTCAAAACATGTCTCTACTCAATAAGGCTACTTATAATATTGTATTAACACTTTAGAATCGTCATAGTATTACGAAATAATAATGTACCGAGAAGAACCGGCGATTAAAATCAAAATTCACTTAGAATGTACTAACAAGGCATAGTCGTGGGAAAATTATTTATCAAAATTGATAAAGTTGACAAAGCAATTGTTTGAAATCTAACAGAACTATTGTAAAAATAAAAACTGCGCTCAAGTTTAACAAGTTCGTTTGTAAGACAGTGGCAGATGGTGCGAAATAGTTTCTGGCGTGTCTTCTTAATGCGACAAGAAAGTCGTAACTTATATTAGATTCACCAGATGATGCGGTTGGCGAAGAATTTTCAGATAATAACATTATTGGAGATTTATCGCTTTCTTATATATAGAAATTTTTACGTTTCTTTGTGCGAATTCTAGGGCAATAAGACAAAAGGATTAGAGTAAGAAATTATTAGAGAATAAGATTGGCCGCTTACAAACGGGAAAAATAAATTTGAATGTAAGATTCTTAATGGCTGGATTTGGCATTTTTCAACAGATACAGTTTTTATTCAATTATGTAGGTAATAGGCTATTTTTGTAGACTTGCTGCTTTTAATCGTATAACGTTAACATCGTTGTAACTATTGTTAAAATATACTCGCATTTTTAATGAGAAAAATATTTATATAAAATGAATAGAAGTGATAGTTTATTGTTTTGTATATATTATATAGTATGTTTATTTTTGTTTCTTCTGTTTTGTACTTTTTTGTTTATTGTGTTTCTGAATAAAGTTTTTATCTATCTATCTATCTTTAACGCAATGAAAATATTATGGTACAGTAAAATAATAAGGAGCGATAGATTATTAAATTATAATTCACGACATTTTACATTGTCGAACAATTGAGAATAAGAAGAATGTAATTAGAACGTAACATTTTAATATATTTGCCTATCAGATTATTAGTTTCTAAGTCGAATATACCTTTAGTAAGTTGATTACTTTCTAGAAATTTCATTATCTTATGATGAAATATTACATAATATTTTTGGAGTATGTTGAAAATTGGCTCGAAGTTAAAAAGAATTTAATGCCATAATATTTTAATTACTTATAAATTAATTTAATACAACTTGGACGTTTGATAAAGCGGTTAAAGTGAGCCTGAATGCCTATTCGAAGCTAATCACCTAACTTTTAATTAATGATAGAGCCTTTCAATGGAAGTACAACGCAGCTACTTATGTTCCATGTAATGAAACTTGCTAACATTTATCTCGCGCTTTTAATCACTTACTCGACGATTTCATTAAAATTCTTGCGGATATTATTAATATTCATATCTAAACGATGTCATAACATGGGCTCGCTGTTTGTTTTGGGCCACAGTTTATTAATCTAAATGACACATACTAGTGTACTACGATTCGCGACATTTGTAATGTTTATATTTCCATGAGACTCAATGAAACTTGTTAGTTTTCTTCTTTATATGTATATCTTACTATCCTTGCTTACTTAAAAATTAATGTTATGTATGTGAAAGTAAGGATGTCGATTACGCCTTCTCGCAAAATCTACTGGACTGATCTTTATGAAATTGTGTACACATATTATTGGAGGTATCATAATGAACATAGGCTCCTTTTTATTTAAAACAATAACTGCTTAGAATTATTACCATACGTGCTGTTAAACTGTATTTTTCTCATTTCATATTTAAATCACTTAAAACATTGTTAGGTACCAATTTGTCACACAAGTAGAGCTACCTTGTTGAATAACGTTAGCATAGTTACCATAAATGCAATCAGTTTCATTATTCTCAGTTCAATTGCCAGATCCGGACAACACCTAACCGGTCGTTTTCATTACACGTCGCACCGAGACACCTACGAGTGTCCTCCGGGAGCCTTCACATCTGCCAATTTCCTGCTACCAACTTACTATTGACATCGTTGAAAGACACTTCTCAAACAAGATTGTTTCGAAAGATTTGCTATTGTTCGACCTGATGACGTATTCAGTGTACCTACCCTCAAATTTCTCTATATTTTCAATTACTAGCTGTGCCCCGCGGTTTTACCAGCGTACTTCCCGTTCCCGAAACAATATTAAAAAAAAAACAAATTTCAACTAAATCAGTCCAGCCGTTTTTGCGTGAAAGAATAACAAATAACTCATATACGTATATTCTCACAAACTTTCATATTTATAATATTAGTAGGTCAGGATACGATAAGATACAGATCACAAAGTTATTTTATCGTTGCATTGCTGTGAATGAAAGTGGGGCTATTTTTCTGCTTATAGAATAGAATGGAAGCTTCCATCGAAGCTCGCGTATCCAGTCCATTTATTTGATACTTTTTGCCTCACGATTTTCGGAATTGCTCAACCAAATCTCTGCCTGAACGTCAATCTATTTCCCAACTTTGGTTTGCGCTAAAAATACAAACTGAATTGCAGCGGGAACGTTCCGAACGAACTTGTGAAAATGTAAAACGACATGGCTATGCCATTAAAAGATGAGTAGAGAATAGTCGAGAGTGTTCACAATGAGATATAAATATCTAATAGCCATTGAGTTCGTTTCTGTGTTTTAATGTAATGTAATAATGAATATTGCTGCGCGCGTGTTTATTTAAGTCTGGACGGAGCGAACTAAAATGACATTGTTCCAGTATAGTGATTTGTTTAAAAGCATTTTCATTTGTTATAGTGTGTTTAAAGGACATTAATTAAAATAAAAGTAACAGAATTTAAAGTTAGTTAAGTTAACTTAAAAATTAACACTATTTTATTGCAGTTCATCAATATGTATAACATAGAAGTAGGTACTAAATACAGTCGAAATCCTCAAAATACGCATCATCAAATATGCATGTAACCAGGATACCTCGTAAACGGAAATGTATCATACGCTTCCGAAAAGTTTTCGATTTTGTTTGTTAAATATTAAAGTTCATTTTTATTACAAAATTCTATATTAGGACCGTTATTCATATTCCTTTTTATGGTAACTAAATTTATTTAAAATTTAAGTCATTATTTTAAAACTTTTTTATCAAAATTAAACAAAAGGATAGCTTGTGACTTCGTCCGTCTACAGCTAGTTTAATACTACATATAAAATTTATTATTGCTTTTTCGGGTTTCACTGCTAGTTGAACGATCTTCCATCTAGGTTTTTCTATTAGTGTAAGTTTCATAATATGTATTATAAACTAAAAAGTTGGTGGTATATAAAAAAAAAACATGTAACTGCTAACATTACGCTTAAGTACACAAAAAAACCTAAAACATAAAAAATGTACTAAGTAGACGTTGACTGTATCTATGTTGAAATGTGTCATTATTTTGAAAACCTCATTGTCGTGTAATACATACATATTACCTTTGTGTACAATGAGGTGCACACCGTAATGTTTTTTAAATGTTCTGGAGGCATTTCACGTATTAATAACACTCTACGAAAAACATGAAAAGAGACTGAGATAAGACAGCTTTAGAATGAAATGTTTTGAGAAACATATTCACGTATGTATACGAAAAAATGAATGCAATATTTCTGAATAAAAAGTAAAGTCTAAGAAAGGTTTTGAAAGATTCTAATGATCTATTTATGACTCTTCATCCCGTAACAAAAATTACTAATAAATATTTACAACACAATATTTTCGATATTCAAATTTACGGTATATTAAAATATATCTTAATAGCAAATTAAATAATTTGATTAAGGTGTTCCCTGTATATCTAAAAATGATCAAGGACATGACTATTTCGTTCTCTTTCCTTTTCACGACTTGTTTTTTCCTTGTCACCACTTTATTGTAAATTTTTTTGTTTTGAAATGATTAATTTTAAACTTAAAGGCTTAGGTTAGGCCAGCAACACACTCGTGACAATGCGAGTGCTTATGGGCGGCGCTGATCGCTTTACATCGTGTGAAGTGCCCCCTCTTGTATAAAAATAAATTTCAATGTAAAACAAAGCTTGGTTGTTGACTTTAGTATTGTAGTATTCATCTTTTAGGTACTAGTATAAATGACTATGTATTGTATAATTCATTATTTTAGTATAGCAAGATGCAAGAATAATGGATTTCAATGGGCCTTGGGCGTGAGCATTAAGCTATTTCGTTTATATGTCAGTAATAGCTGTTGCTCGCGACTTCGTCCCCGTCGATTTCTTTTTCCATTATTTTTTCTTTCCTATTAGTCACGGCGTAATGCTATGTAGCCTAAAGCTAAATATTTTTTTCAATTCGAACCAGAGATCTTGAGATTAGCGCGTTCATTAACAAACAAACAAACAAACTCTTCAGCTTTATAATATTAGTATAGATATATTGCCCCTGTTGTGAATAATAGACACTGTTCTTAAGAGCCTTCAAAAGCAATTTCACTAAGTATTTCGCAGTTATTACTTAACCGTCGGCGCGAAGCTCATTTAAAACTTAAATATAGATAGAAACTTTTCAATGATAAAACTTGAGATCAATTTTTGTAATTACAAGATTAATTATTTTAAAATAATTACTTAATCAATTTAAGATTTTTCTCATGCTTTTTACTTTTTAGACTTTTCTAGTTTTTATTTCCAAATTCGAATAGTCAAATGTTTTTTAATATACCGACCGTTTTTATTATACATAGACTATGCTAATCGATTTAAGTTGATTACGACATGACATTTCGGGTTTGACAACTGACATAACACCGAGCGCTGGGGACGCGGCCATTATCGGTTCGGGTCAATAGATTGCGCTCGCGCCCACGTGTTGGTGCATTTTTAAATCCCGTGATACTTTGTTAGTCATTAAAAATTATAACCTTTGGTTTACAATTATGAAATTAATAAAGAACGAACTAATCCTGCCGTGAAATATTTTATTGAATTGAGCGAACGTTGATCTCCTCGCCCGACTACCCACGTTACATCTACCCACTATATACCACGGATAAAACCTAAGATTGTAAAAATGTAAAGCCATTGATAAAGAAAGATCCTTCATACATAATATATAATCAGGCAAACATCCTACTTTGAATAATACAATACAACATTATAAGACGTATTTGAATAGCACAAACCTCTCCAGATCTGAAGGTAAGTACACTTTTGTTAAAAGTTGAACTTGTTGTAAGAATACTACTCACTAATTACAAGAATTTCAACATAAGAGGGGTTTCATTAAAAGCGCGCTGAAGAACTGAGATCTATTTCGAAACCACTCTTAGTTAAGAGCTGTTTTATTACTTCACATCTAAATGAAAAGGGTTAGCTCTATTATTGTAACAATAAAGTTTGCTATTATTCGTTAGAAAATCTAATAACGATTTCTTGTCCGCCATGTTAATCTTACACAATTTCAATTAAAAATAGAGTTTAGTTAGACAGAAGATATTAAAACCTATATGTATAATGAATTGGTAATACATATATTTTAATATAACTATTACAGTAAGATGCGAATTGTAATAATCACACATAAAATTGAATTAATTAAAGCCAACTATTGCG
>JADANM010006710.1:5618045-5639747 GCA_026213755.1 Eurema hecabe
AGTTTGTATCAATGGCTGTCGACGCCAAGTGCTTTGCATTTTACAACCCAGGGAACCATGTCAGTTTAAGAAGGGAATATTTAACTCAATATAAGGTCAGCGAGCGAGTAAGTCCCCAAAACTGACATGGTTCCCTGGGTTGTAAAATGCAAAGCACTTGGCGTCGACAGCCATTGATACAAACTAGGGAATGTCCTTAGAGTGACGTAAGATTAGCATAAGTAAATTCGATACGTCTAGCCTCTTGTCCCGGATTAATTGTAATAAAGATGGAGCCTGAATATTTATAGTCTCGTCACAAAGATATCTTTTGTAAACAGACGGTTATTTGAAGTATATTTCGTCACAGATTGCGGGAACTAAGGACGTTTCACACTATCAAATGTTCTCTCTTGGAATAAAGTTTCTTAGTTATATCAACACAATCGTACGTTAATACGTTTTTTAAATATCTAATTATATTTAAAAAACGTATGTTTGTTATGTGTCCGTAGTTGTCAGTATATTAAGCCCGATCTTTCAGTTTGTAATACATTATTTGCCAATACAAGTGAAATACAATTACAAATTTATTAAAAAAACTTTTTAATTTTAATTTGCTCTCAACATTATTTTATATCACGTAAAATAAATATAAGAAGCATACCATAAAGCACGTTTTAAACATAAATAAAATTAAAAGCGAAGTACATTACGATAAAAATGAGCTAGTCAACAAAAATATTTTCATCAGTTGAGTTTGATAAAAGCTGAGTGACCTACATACTACAATCTTATTATCCACATAGAACTGACGGACAAAGGCTGCATAAGGTTTCCAGCTGAGCTTAGTATTGTAGCGTTAAGCTGCGTTCTGAAACTAAGTCATGTAGAACATTTTTCTATGAACTAAGCTAAGAGATTTTATTAATCGAAAGACAATAATACAAAACAGTAATAAGGAATCGTCCTGCTTTACGGGGATAGATTAGATAGATTTTATTTTTAAATTTATGAGTTTATAATTATTATAAGTTTTCTACCATTTAGGTAATAAATAATACTTCTTAAATATTAATATCTTTGCATACAACATTGCTTAGTTTAATCGCTCTTGAATATAATAATTACCCACTGTTCTATAAAACAAAGGAACATTTCACGGTATAGTTGTACAAGAGTTTTTGAGCGTCTCGCCAAAATTGCCGATGCCTTTATTGCAAGTTTAATGAATTGAAGTTGTACAAAGTTTCTTGTATCTCGGTCTGATATCGGATTCAGATTGGAACGAGGGGGTTTTAATGACGCCGTTGCAAGTCTACACTTTTTACAGCGAGTCGTTTTAATTAAAAAACGCCGTTCACTGGAAAGGAATAAAACTGAGCGCGGTAAATCGTTGCTAGCGGTCTTCGACGTTCGGTCTTTCGGAGAATAAACATTTGATGTAAATAAATGTTCGTGGCATTTTTATTTGGGCTGTGTGAATGGATTGTGCGATTTGAATGCAGTGCTTGTTAATAAATAGTCTTGGATTCATTTGGTAGACATATTAATGTCTAACTAGCCTCGTCTCGCGGTTTTACCTTCATATATTCATGTAATATACACATTAATCTTTTTATTGAATCCGGATGAAAATCTGATGCGAATGTGATGCTTTAAAGATTTAAGGATACATAAAGACAGACAAAAGAAAGCGATTCTGTTATATACTACGTAATGAATTGTTTAACTTGGTATGTTTGAATTTCAAGTTAAATTCAAATATTATTGATTGTGTGATAAGAATGCAATAGAGTTTACTTACTAATAAGAATATGCCATCTCTGATTGAAAAGCTGTTCGTCAGATAGGCGAGAGAAGAAGAAGATAGAAGTATACGATTTAGGCGTAACGACATTCTCTTTTATGATTATAATTTAAAAGACGTTTATATTAACGATATGTGTTGATATTAATCAAAGTAAAAGATATAAAAAAATCAGACATTAGAAATGAAAAGGATACATTACAGAAATTAATACCTCTCGTATATAAGCTATAAAAACAATAGAGCAGTTAATGCTGCTTCCATTTAAGAAGGATTTAGTGTACAAACCAGTATGACCTTAATAGCTCGGGAGCCCTCGTTCAGCTTTTACAAAAACCTGCTCATTTAGAAATAAACTCACAAGAAGAACTAAATCAACCGACTTTTTAAATTGTTTTTGAGGTTAGAAGCGTATGTAGCTTTATCTGCGCCGATGAACAGTTTAAATTATTAAAAACATGTTTTGAGTATTTAATAAAATTTATTTTATTTGTGATCATTAAAAACTCGAAACTGATCGAAATAAAATAAGACTAAAAAAAGCAAAATGTGAAACAAGATTTTGTAAAACGGAAGTGTTGTATTGAAATAATAATAATGATACACAGAGGGTACGAAAACGTTGATTGTCTACTGTTTTTCCATTGATATTTTCCTCCTCTTACAAATAAACAGCTGTTATCCTGCAAAACACACAGGTAAAGACAATATATTTTATAAATAATAATCTGTATTCTATTACAGAGTGATGTTAAAGAAATTTATATAAACAATCAATGTCGTTCTTAAGAAATTTTAAATGATAAAAATCTTAAAATATATTATTGGACATTAATTAAAAATTAAAGTTCACTAAAGAATAATTACTTTATGGAAATAAATTTTTAGCTTTGGAGCTATTAATGATCAGTGATGATAGTAAAATATCGATAATGACATATCGACCATTCGGTAATATATCGATTTTATATAATATCTATCGATGGTCTGCATGACTCGAAAATATTTCATGTAAATTGAATTTCAAATATCAATGTTTAAAATAACACAATGTTTCTAAGAACCGAAAACTGAGCTACTTTTAATAAGTGACTGAGTGGGAGTTGTCTAACCTTATTTTTATTTAAAAATAATAAAAACCACGTATGAATACATCAGTTTTTTCATCCGTAAAATCGATCAGTAGATCGAAAACGACATCTATTCATTTCGAGAATAGGCCGATATTACCTTAAGAGTATCGGCCGTCATTAAAAAATGAAGCCAATATCTCGGAGATCAATATCGATATTTCATTAAAGACAATACATATCGCACATCCCTAGTAGAAATAATGAAATCAAAATCTTCGGTTTTGTAAATTACCGCAATTGCTTACATAATTGAGGCTTTATGGAAGTTTTAACGGAATGTTAAGTTAAACCAATCGAAACCATTTGCCCGCGTATTGTTTCCTATAATTGACCAAATATTTACAATGTTATATTATTTACATAATGATCGTTATTTTAAACTTTTAACTGTTTAACGTTTGAAACTACATCTGTAGTAGTTAGTTTATGTATTTATTTCCATCATTTATTTTACACACTCGATTTAAATTCCTCTGTCATTTTCAATGTAATATGCAAAATACAAAAGATTTCCTTTTCAAGTAACTCTTAATAAAAATGTCATTGAAATATTTCACTATGTTAAAACGAAAACAATTTTTATTAACTACTTTTTATTTATACCGAGAAACGGATTTCGAATGAATGTTTACTTCGATAAGCGCTCTCGATTTAAGCACAAATTCCTTGAATATTTAACCATTTAAATATTCAAAATAAGCCCATAGGAATTAATTTTCCTTCAATGGGCGATTTGAGAGGCCTACAAAATGTTTTTGTTATTAAGTCGAGTTTACCTGCAGACATGCAATACAAATTCAAGCGCCTGAAGGGTGCAAAAGGTGGCGAGGCGGAAGCTTCCTTCCGCCTCGCCACCTTTTGCACCTTTACAACATAATGCCAGCTTAAAATTCCAATGTATAAATATCAAAGCTATCGTTACATTGCTTGCTCAGGCTTACAAAGTAAAAGTCTGTGCGTTATAAAGCAGCAATGTGCAGTGAAATTTTCGTAGAGCCCTTACTGGGGTTGTACAAACGGACATACCGAGACGACAGTTAACTGAAAGCCGAAAGCATTCAGTGTTGTCACGGCAGTCGACTGAGCCGCATCTGTTTCGTGTTCCCAGTTTAACTTGAACTCGTGAATATAAAACGTGATAAAGCTTAACTTTCAACGAAAAGTTTCAAAAATATTAGGAGTTATAGAACAATAAGACGTGTAAGTTTTCGTTATCCGATATTATTTTTTATACTCTTATTTCACTAATAGCTATTTTATTTCTATTTTTAGTAATAACGGCATATTGATTTAGCAATAATGACTTTATAAGTAACATTGTATTTCGTAATCACATATTCCAAATGTCAACGTGGTCCTTTATTATGAATGATAAATTATCTTCATATGATATTTTTACTTCACATTTACATTTTTTAGTATATGAATATATTTCTGGATTATGTCTAAATGTATATTTAAATTGTTTGATCGGTTTGAATTAGAATATTACATTGCATTAAGTTTAGTCCAATATATAGGTAATGTAAGCAAAATATAAAGAACAATGGTTATACTTAAAAGAATGTTCTTTAAAATTACAGAAGTGCGTTTTGCTAGTTATAATATAATTATTCTAAAGGTACATATCACTAAACTATTTTTTCAGTTAAAGCGTAGCTTCTATTGATAAAAAGATATTAGTTTCGGTTTAGTGTCGATAGCCTTAGATTTTTTTTTTATTAAGTCAGTAGGGCTTTTAAATAACTTTAAGACATCCTATATTCAATTAAAACAGCTCCCTACTAGAAGGTATTATAAATAACCAAAGCAAAATGTCTGCATAAAGAAAGATTCTTAAGTATGGCATAACATGACATATCAGGATAGATTTACAATATGCTACGGTATTATTACTTATTGATTACTTTGTGTACTGATATGGCCTGGTGCAAATGAACTGATGTCTAAGACAAGGCTCGTTTACTTATATAATAATAAATGTTATTATGTTTAGGTATTTATTATTGTTTCTTTATTATAAAAACATCTTTTTAACCAGTAGTTGATACTGGCTTCACCTGTTTACGTTAGATTTATACTTCATAGGTACATTGAGTACAGGTAAGTATTGCTATGAATTAAAAAACAAAACTGAGAGGGAATACCTAGTTGTCATTTGAAGATATGGCATTGAACGGCAACAATTTTTGTTTAATATCCAAATATATGTTTGGGTGAACATAATTATATAAATATATAATATGTATCAAGAAGACAACAATGTATCTATCTTCTTATTATCATTCGGACATCATTTAATTCATACGAGGCACGAACATTCATTATAAAGATTTACTTAATTAACATGATTAAAAAATATTGAAATAAATGTAGCTCTGTAACCAAGGAGTAATTATAATTGTTCTTAAATTGCACACATAGTTTTTAAATTTGCATTTAATTATTTACTAGTTAATAGGTATCAAATAAACTCTAAAGCCTATATTAAAAACTTAACTTAATACATTAACTTAACTTAATAACACTAAAAGTCATTATAGCAAAGATACATTGACTTCAGGATACAAACAACCAAGCCAAACCTACATGTTGTCTACAAAATCGATAGTAATAAAATGAGCCCGAAGTGTTCCGAAAAGCGGAAATCGAATAAATCCTCGTTAAAGCCAGCCTCTCAGTTAGCACGGTTAAATCGGTCGTAGGTGTAATTTCTCTTATTCCTTTTTACCTTTTCAGATCTTGGCTACGTGTCCTAGACTAATGGCGAAAAGTTTCGTGATACACGCTTGTTTAATTTTACTCACGTTCTGCCAAGGTAAACATATTTTATTTTATATCATTTCATCCACGTTGTATTATAAGATTGGTTATTATTTATTTTTTGTAACAGGTAAAGGCAGCCGGCGGAAGAAAATTATAGAAAATTACAAACGTGATTCTTCGATACAACGGAGATTGTTTGGTGAGTTTTTGATAGTAGTAGTTTAGTATTTAAAGTTACTGGTACTGTGACTCATTTATTTAAAGAAACATTATTTTTGTTAGTCCTTAAGTTTGCTCCATCATAAAAATATCCTAACGCAATGCTGGGGTTTTTACATGAAGTCGGGTATATTGTAGCTTAAAAAATTTTAATAACTGCGAAAAAAATAGGCGATACTCGATTTATCTACTTAATTGGATGGCAATAGTCAAGTTAATTTTTATTAATTTCAGATGATTACAATATCTTCAAGGATGAAGAGGATTACAATGAATATCCAGATTATTATGACACCGAGTACGATCCTTGGGATCCCCCTTATAAAAACATAAAACTACACACATGGGACGACTATAACGAACATAAGACCAGCCATGAGGAATCAGTTAAAAAGCTACCTAACAAAATGAAAAACAATATCAAATTAGACAATAAGTCCAAATCTAATACAAATTTTGTTATGAATGTATCACCGAATGATAAATGGCCGAAATTCGAAGACATTCTTTTAGCAATGGGAAAGAGGTATGATTGGAAAAATGATAGATGGATTAAGGTGAAAAAAAAATTGAAGGACGACGACGGTACGAATCATAAAAATGTAAATACAAGCATAAACTTTCATGAAAAACATAGATTTATTTATAGAATAGTGAGATTGAATAGGCCGAAGAGTAAAAGAAATATTATACTGGCTGTTACGGCTATTAGATAGGTACGTTACACAAATCAAAGTTGGAAGGAAATATGTAAATGAAAATATACGGGACCAATTTGATTGGGGTGGGTCGCTTAAGTCTAGTTTTGCGTGAGGATAAATCGTTATATTTATGCATCGTTTCAGTCCTTAAAAAGTTTAATTGACTAACTTAAATAAAGTGATCATTACGACTATTCGAATTCTTTGAAAGCCTTGATATATTAGTTGAGTTTCATGTAGTTTATGTGTTATGGTATAAGCAATAGCAATAGAATGTGTTTCAAGTGACAAATAAATTATTTGTTCGACGATACTGAAAAGCGTTTTATTTTCTTTTTAAGAGATATTATGTTTTAATTTTTTTATATTTTATAATGATGTTAAAAGTATTCAGAACACTTATAGTATTGTTATATGCTTAATAAAAAGGATGCTTATTTGCATCAATTTATTCGGAAACTATTATACCGATGTTTATTAATTCATTTTAAAGGAGTTTGTCTGTAATATCGGAATTATGAAGATTCAATTGCAGGGCCACTTAAATACATAATTTGACTAAATGTTAAAGATAAACTTAGCAAATGTATGGAAATGGTTAGTTGAAAGCCATTTTATTTATCATTATCATTAAGTTATAACTATTTAAGATAAAAGTCTTATAGACAATATGAAATATATTGATTGGTTATAGTGAAAGTATTGACAGCTAAAAAAATAAAATTGCTTTTTTATATTGTAGGAAAGCGTAGCAATATAATTATATGTATAGGATTTAGAATTACTTTCGAGGTTTTTTTGTAGCATAGGGCTTGTATAAATATTAAATTTATCCAAGTAGGTTATGTTACGTTCCTCTTAACGTCCACCATACTAGGTATTCTGTCACGTTGGAATTAGATTGAGATGGATTCAAAGTGACGTCATTCTATCAAATATTCATGCATTGTCGTGTTGAAGATATTGACTTAAAAACTGATTAGGGTACATGGTTCCGCGCGAACAAACTACATATCTTGCAATAACATAGCAAGGTAAAGCAAGGTGTTCACTACATTTAAATATATAGGTAATATATCAGTGTAAAAATATATTATTTGTATTTATAAAATCTTTATTACATGTATTAACATAGCAACATATACAAAGAAAATACAGAAGAATACATGTAAATTTCGGCTTTATGGCTGTAAGGCACTTCCAGGCAACTATACGTAAAATCAAAACAATATATCGAATTATTTCAAAAACCACTAAAACAAAATATTTTCACAAGTTTCTAAGTTCTGCTTCGTAGCTGACGTAACGCCATATGAGGCATATTCAATCATAAAAAGTACTTGCTCGTATAAAAAGTTGCGTTGTGCCCATATGTTTGGAATATTGGTAGTTTATCAGATAAACTTGGTTATTCCCGACACAGGCAAGATTAGTTGCTCGGCTGCCACTTGAGACCCAGGAGACCTGCATAATATTGATACTCTTATATGAAGAAATGCAGCAAAAATTTTCTATACACGTTCTCAATTGAATTCTACGGCATTCAGTGCGATTTCAAAAGCTCGTAAATACTCATTAATTTCGGTAAGTACTTTGTTTGCAATGCGGTCGGGACTAGTGGAGTAAATGTAATTGAGCTATATATGGACCTCTGGGGTTTTAGTTTAGGACAAATCGCGTTCCCAAGGAGTTGCGTTCGGTCAAGGATCAGGTAATATATAGAACGTTCTGGAATGTATAATGATGTTAGACTTAGAAGAAATTGAAGTCAAACAATTAAGAACAAACATTTGCCTCAGAATGCTGCAAAAATATAGTTTACAATATATTATTGAGTATTGTATTAGGCGTACCTGCATTGCTCATCCTATGTGGTTTGAATAAAAAGTGTCTTAAAATAACATATGTATTAATCATTACATAGCATTTGAAAACAAAGTCGCTTACGTCACAATTACTTGAAATAGATGGATGGAGCTACAGAATGTTCTTAAAGGTGTTATATAGAAAACTAGTTGCTGCCCGCGACTCCGTCCGCGTGGACTTTCATATAAACCCCATTCCTTCCCCTCCCTTTTTCACCCTTTTTTCCAATTAAAAAGTAGTAAATGTACTTTCTCAGGGTCTAGACCATCTGTGAACCAAGTTTTGTCTTAATCGGTTCAGTAGTTTTAGCGTGATGGAATGACATACAGACAGTCAGAGTTACTTTCGCATTTATAATATTAGTATGAATAGTATGAATTAATAATTAGACCGATATGAAAAGCCTCAGTGGATACTATTAAAAAATTAATATTCAAAGATATTTTAAATTAATCAAATGGTCATACTGTGTTTGCATTTTACCATTAATTATAGGGGTAATTTGTTTTATTGCTTATTCTATGTATGTTAAAACTTTACTATTTGACTTGAAAATGTATGTATGAAAATTATAAAAAAATACTCAATAGCATAAAACAGAACTTATTTTACAATCTTAGCGATGACCCCCATCGCTAAGATTGTAAAATAAGTTCTGTTTTCATACAATATTTAAAGGTACTGCGACATTTGATTTCTTACCTTTGACTTTGATTCGAAGTTTTATAATAGAAACACAAATGCATGCATCACGTAAAAATATTTTAAAATATATTTTTTAAGTAAAGTTTTTATTTATAAGTTGATATTTATGTTTGAATGTTTTTTACTCTTGCGCAATAAGTTATAACGTAGATTAATAAAGGACTCTACTTTTGTATTGTTAAAGGAATGGAAACAACAAGAGAATACCTTATCTATTTTATTCTAGTCAATGAATATGTAAATTCAATTGTAGTCGTGTTTAAAAAGCTTTCTACCAAGAATAATCATAGGCGACTAACAATTAAAATTTAAAATGACTGAAAATCTGGTTTGATTTAATTTTTCCGGTCGAAATTATTCAAGGTCGTTGTCAATTCGATGTTTATTCATATTTAATGTGGCTACATAGTTGATATCGGAATTATAAGCCATTTTTGGAATCGTCATATTAAATATGAAATTGAGAGTGATGGGCAATAACTACAGACGTAAACTGAAGTTTATTTTTATGGTCTCCATATAAATAACGAAAGAAGTTGGTTTTATATCTTGATACATTTGTAGATAGTATTAACTAGTATGTATGTACATTTGTTTTTTTATATATATTAGTGGGCAGGAGGTTCCTCTGATAATAAGCGACCACCACCTTCGCCTACGACGGCGTAGCGGACCTACAAAAAAGAAGTAAGGATTTATGACTAAAGGCAATTAAGAATTTATAAAATGTTTCTGAGGTCTGCTATTCACCACTCAACGTGTGGTATGTTTGTATTTTTACCAACGCTGTGATGGAAATAATATTTTGATTAAAATATTAGCACTGATTACCTATAGAAAAATAAAACGAATCATTTTTATTAAATGACACCTAAAATATAAGCATTTTTCATAGCAAGAACGTGCTTATAATGAAAACAATAGGATTAAACAGATTAAACTTCTCGGGCTTGAGGCAACGTGATATTGTTGATAAAGCAAAGAGATTCATTTTAAATTTACCTCTCCAACATTTAAAATCTTTTGACCAGATAATAACTGAGGAAATAGATTTTGTCACACTTATTTTTACCATAAGTTTAATGGTCAAAGTATAAAATGATTACTGGTTATCAAGTTCAAAGTAGCTATAAAATATGTACCTGCTAGTTCAAATAGCTGTATGACGAAATGCTATGTATAATTAAAAAAAAATATAAGTGTAATCATCATCAATTTTAATATTCTTAAACTGCAACCATTACACGTTACTTTGGTGTAAACCGTAAAATTTATCTGTTCATTATTAATTGAATCCTTAATATATTATATTATCATACAAAATTTTAAAAATTATTGGTTCACCCGGGCTGACCAATTACAACAAACTTTTATGTTATAATTTTACGATGTATCGTGTACTCTATATAAATCTCGTTCACTAATTTAGTTATGTCAGGATATTTATAATGTGTATGTACCAAATATAAAATTTAGAAATTAATACATTCTATCCAATTTATCCAAAAAGTATCGGTGCAAAAGACCGGAATTCAAAATGTACATTCTACACCGCTCGTAGACGCAGCGTCTTTCAAAGGCATGAATCAATTTTTCATAAACATGTTTTCGCACAAAAGCCAGCAATTTATCAGGCCCATATGCGGCATGTAGGCTTTCGACAAAAAATTGTGGATTATATACTTGTAAAAACAACGGACGTGATCTCGGCTGAACGTGACGGGAATAGTGTTAGAAATATGGAATTTATGATTTTTTTACGATCACCATTTGTTGCGAATGAACTCGTTAGTTTGTTCAGCTATAAGATGTTAGTCGATTCGTTTCGATATTGAATTATCGATGTGTGAGATAGTTTATTTCATAAAGATATATATGGCTTGATAGAAATGTAGTAGAATTGTTTATTATTAGAAAAAGATCGAATCGATCGATATAACATAATCGTACACAATTTAAGGGCAAAATGATATTCGCAATGGCATTTAATTGCGGCAAATATATATTATTGTAAACTTATTGCTTTTTAAGAAACTTATATTAATTAAAACTGTATCAAATTCTTAGGGCAAAATACAATAAATTAACAAAAAGGTCGAGAGTTTAGTCTATAAATAGTCTCCACAAAATATAATATAACCACAAATTCTATAGATCATTCATTGTCACTGACAGAACCTTGACACATTGCAAAAATAATCTGTAAATTTAAAGGCATTTAAATTAAAAGGAAACCATGGAATTAACCTACAACTATTTAAAATTGCGAAAAAATTTTGGCCATCAACCGATGTTTTGTGAAGTAGCACCTCACATGCTTGATTCTATCGAACCAGATAAAAATGAACAAAAAAAATATGGCCTACGTAATCCTGTTAATAAAGATATCCAGGCGTCCACAACACAGTCTGAACATTACATAAATACTAAAAGAATAATTTTACAAAATACTGGAATAAATCATAGTGAAGGTGGATGGCCGAAAGATATACATTATAATGACGAGGAAGCTACTGCAAGATATCGCCGTCGCATTGAAAGAGACGACAATTACGTAGAAGCTGTTTTAAACTTGTATCCAAAGTTTGAACACTATATTCATCAAAACAACGGGATGGGCTTATACAATATTTATTTCAAAGAAATAGAGAGTGAACTACCAAAAGAGAACCCGTCAGTTATGATAAGTAGCGCATACAAAGATGTAATAAAACGACCTATTAGTAGCATTAGTTGGACCCACGAAGATAAACCGAAACTTGTTGTATCCTATTGCAACAGAACATTTCCGGAGTTTCGACCGCTGAACACTGATTTTACGTGCTATATTTGGGATATAGAAAATCCCGGTTTTCCTTCTTCTTTTCTTTCTCCACCTTCAGCTTGCTGGCAGATTGTATGCTCACCAGAATCGCCAAATTTATTTATGGGAGGTCTTGATGATGGAAAGGTTTGCATTTTTGATACCCGCGACCAAAAAGACCCTGTAGCCCTTTGTCCAGCCTATTTAGCCCATAGAGATCCAGTGAATGCTTTGTTATTTATACCATCTAGACAAAACAATGAATTCTTCAGTGGATCTACAGATGGTTTGTGCATGTGGTGGGATATTAGGAATATACAAAAGCCTATCGATGCTCTTATTATGTCTGTACGGATTCCCCCTGGAGAGCAAATTAGTTTAGCTAATGCAGAGGGCGTAAGTGCCTTACAATACGATAAATCATTTCCAACAAAATTTTTATGTGGTACAGACACTGGTTTAGTAATTAGTGTCAATAGGAAGGGCAAAACGCATCAAGAACTCATGAGCGGGGTCTTTTATGCACACGACGGGCCGGTGAAAGCGGTGCATCGAAGTCCTTGCACTTCTAAAATTTTCCTAACGTGTGGCGATTGGAGGGTCAATATATGGAGCGAAGAAGTTCTTACATCGCCTATAGTGTCTGGCATCAGACATCGAAAGCAAATTAATGATGTTGTTTGGGCACCAAATAGATTTTCTGGTTATATGTCTGTGGGCAATGATGGTAAATTTCGTTTTTGGGATCTTTTGCGAAACTATCGAAAACCTGTAGTTGTTATGCCTGTTTCTCAAAATCCATTGTTAAAAGTGAAGCCCAATGAAGAAGGTCGTTTTGTCGCATGCGGTGATAAAAAAGGAGATTTATATCTTCTCCTATTATCTGAAACATTAGTTACTTCGGGTGACAAAGATAAGGTTCTTATGATACAAACGTTAGAACGTGAGACTCGAAGGGAACGCATTTTAGAAAATAGAATTAAAGAAATAATGTTGAAATTAAGAACAGAAGCAGAAAAGAAGGAGGATGCGGATAAAGATGTTGTCGATGAAGGGGAAGAATCGTTTCAAGCTTTAGAAGAAGAATATAGACGTATGGTTTCTGCTGAAATGAGAAATGTTGGCGTAGCAGAAAGATACTCAATAAACATCGATGAACCCTTCAGAACAAGATAAAAAAAAACTTGTTTAAGTTAGAAAGTCATAAGAAAAAATATTTTATTCTTATTTCAAAGAGTTAGTTTAAGTTAGATGTTTTATTTCATTTAAGTCGTAATTAATTATTTTATTGCTGATTTAATTTGTATACAATGTCGTCTCTATTCCTTCAAAGATGAAGAGATTTTTGATTCGTTAGATTGCATTCTGTATCTTAATAAACAGAGGTGCACATCAATCTAGTCCTTGAATGTGGAAAGATAAAGAGATTCTATAATGAAATGTCCTTAATTTAATTCTTAGCAAAGCACATGTGGTCGGACTAATTGTCTCCTTGAGTAATTATTAGTAGCCATTACGGCGTAATGCAATATCCCTGGCGACGCGAAGCCACTCAACACCCATTTAGTCTCCTTTGATCTATTTACTTTAATTAATGCAATTAACCTCCAACCAATTCATACCCCTTTTATACAGCTTTAATATATTATATGGGAATGGCGTATATTTGCATATATAATAATATTCTCGTAGTTAAATCATTAGTATAAGATTTAATCTTAAGAAAAGTATTCGTTCAAAATTTAAGTTTATTTTTCTAAATAATGAAATAGAACGTTGAACAGTACCATCGATATTAAATTTGAAGTACTACTATTGCGAAAAATTTTTTCTTATTTGAAAATATATTTGTGTTCAAAGAAATAAAGTAATTAAGTTAATTATTTCACTTTTCCTTAACAGAAATTGTGAAAAAGGACCCTTGTTCCCAAACGCTTATATTAATAATTCATTGTTAATTGCCTTTCCATTCTTCTTTTCTATTGACTCTAAGTAAATAAAATTTAATAAAACCTTCGTCTTTTGTACTTAATGAGTTTGTTTACTTTGCAAAGTCTAATAAATGTAAATCAATGTTTCGGATCAAATTTTACCTCTCCTTACAATCCTACTTGAGTCTCCTTGAAACCCCTTTGAGTCTTCCTTAAATCCAATTTTGTTTCGTCTTAAATTGCAATAAGTAGACTCAATGTAACGGTATTCAAATAATATTAAAAACCGACGCCATCTAGATACACAAGGAGCGTCGAACCGTCATTTTGTAGTAAATAAACGACATTTGTGTTCAGATTTAAAGTATTTTTTGGTATGAGGAAAAAACTAGTGCCAGAAGAGAGGGCAATATGCAATGTTGTGGCTGTTTACCGCGAGAGAGGGTAAACTTAATATATTCAGAATAGCGTATTTATAACATTTTAGTGTTGGGCCAATCTGTGCCACCTACATTCTGCCTTCAACATAATAGTATTATTCCATATAACAATTTTATAACGCCTAATAATACTTTGAATGAGGCTATGAAATAAATATACAACATAAGTTTGTTTACAAATCTAATTTAATATTTTTAAAGCTAGATATATTGACAACATTTTATTTCTTAATTAATAAATGTATTAAAATATATAAATGTAGAGAACATAATATATGTATTAGTACATTTCAAAAATATACATTTTACGCGACGAGACAAACTCTCTTTTTTTAAATTAAAAATTCACAGCTAAGCTCAAACTCCTGCAAGTAGTCCGTCAAAGGCGTAAAAAAATATAAATGTTTTTCATTTTGCAACAAAAAGTTTAATCACAAGTTTGTCGAATGTCCATTTTTAAATATAGGAAGTGTTTGATAAAAACCGTTTAAAATATATTTACCTAAATTTTAAACATTTTTTATTAATAATATTACATCATTTTTGAAGTATTAATGAGCTTTGATATTTAAGACAACCGCTTGGCGCAGTGGTAGCACAACTGCTTTCTGCGCGAAGTTGTGGGTTCGATCCCTACATGAACAAATCGCTGTAATTTGCATTTGTACTTTTCTGGGGTCTGAGTGTTGCTTTCTATTGTATGGATGTATTTACAAAAGAAAAGTATGTACATGTAATTTATTCCGTTATGTAGTTGCCATAGCACAAGTTCTACTTAACGTGGGACTAGATGGCGCTGTGTATAAATTTCCTGATATATTTATTAATTATTTTATTATTTATTTCATTTAAATGGTTATCTTGAGATTTTTTCTGTTTATTTTCTTTGTCTCTCTTTCCTCTTCATTTATGAAAATCTATTTTTTATGCAGAACCTATCATCCATGTATTGTTTAAAAATAAACTCCTTATAGCCATAAAAATAAAAATATTTTACATAATAAATGTAACGCACCATAATTTACAAGTCAGATCCTCTGACATATCATCGGGTCAGGTTTATAGTAATAGACGCTACTATGGCACATATAGATAAAAAT
Source organism: Eurema hecabe (assembly GCA_026213755.1). Classification (NCBI taxonomy): domain Eukaryota; kingdom Metazoa; phylum Arthropoda; class Insecta; order Lepidoptera; family Pieridae; genus Terias; species Terias hecabe. The sequence continues at coordinate 5,633,499 of JADANM010006710.1, forward strand.
ACATCATATATAATCTACCAAAATTATAACCCTACTTTTCCCTCGCTGTAATCGAGCAAAAACGAACCATACATATCCACAATTTGAACACATGCATTAACATACAATTTTATTTATAAAAGCTCTCCCGTAGCTACAATTTCTCCTTGCAGAAATTACTTGCAGCGGCTGGAGCAATTCGAGAAAGCAATCCTAGCGTACAACGAGGCTTTACGGTGGAATGTAAGTACATTACGCGCGATTACAATTTCCGCATGTTGGTAATGATGTCTTTAATTGCTAGCGTCGGGTATTAGCGGCTATGTTGGTATGCTGGAGCGTATATTATTATTTGATAGGTTGTGAGCGGCTAAGACATAACTGATGATTTATCGATTTTCGAAAAAAAGTATGTAGTAAAAAGGCTAGCTATACCAATGAAAGGAATAATGTTAGTAGGTCAAAGTATTTCCATTAATGTTTATATTAAGATTAATAGTTTAAAAGGTCTCTTCTTATAATTTCAATTTAAACTATACTTCTTACACAAATAGCATTTCACTTCAACATTAAATGTTTTCTAATCTATGTTCGTTATATCAAATAATTTGGCAAGAACATCAGACAAGATATGAACATAATAGTTTAATTATGACTGAAAATTATTATATTCAAATTCTATTTTGCAACTGTATATGCAGCAATCAGGTAGGCTGCGTATAATGAAACATTTACATTTCCCGTTGCAACGTACTCGCATGTACATTGTACATACTAAGTATTTACGTATGATTGCTGTGACAAAATTTTGATGCAATCATCACCGAAAGTATTTAAAGTCTATTACATTTTAAATAGAAAACTATAACTGGAGCATTACGTAGGAGATCAATCGTCTTTATATTTTTCTTCCGTGCTCAATTTTCTCTATTCTCATTTGTTGAGTTAGTTTATTTCATAAGTTCACCGTCGCCAATAACACCTCATGAAAAATTGCCGTAGTTTCTGACATAGCCCGTATAAACAAAAGTATTACGTACGTGAGTCACAATCTTCCAATTTGTTTGGAATAAGCGATTCCATTATCTTTTCTGGGATAAAGCCAAGTCTATCTTTAAGGTACCTACGTCCCACACTTTGAATTATTTACGAGTTGGTTGTGTAGATGCTAAATATTAAAAGAACACTACAAAGACTATAAGCACCTTGAATAATATATTTGATGGCTGCGTATTGTCGTAGGAGGTTAATTCAGTTGTAGATCGTTGTCCTTTGGCTTTCTCGTTACCATACAGAATTGGGATTTCCCTAAGTAGGCTTTAAATATGAGAGAGGGTAATGTTACACACGCTTTCTCTACCGTCCTTTGACTGTTATCAGGCTGAACCGAAAACGAACAAGATCAGACTTGTCCCTAATAAAATACATACATCTTGAATTTTTGAACATTATAAAGTTATAAAATGTTAATTCTAAACATTATTTAATTACAATAAAGCTACATTCTTATTAAGTGTAATAGGTTCATAATCACTGATAAATAAAAAATAATACACATACATATAATAGAATGTTTGTCTTATTATTGAGCTGTTGAATAGTCCTCTCGTGTTACATTTACATTACATGAATATGAAAGTGTTTTATTTACTAAGAAGAAACATCATTTTAATAATAAGTAAATACAGCTACGTGTACCGGCCTTTTAAAAACGAGAGCGTAGAATGTGAAAAACTTAGTAAATTACATATGATATTTTTATTCTAGCTATTAAAACTTGAAGAAATTCAAGTACTAGGTTCTGCTAATGGTAACTTCTATATAACACGTTATAACATTCGAACTGGGTCAACCCTAGTATTTTAATATTACTCGGAAAACATGATTGAAAATGATATGCATTTGAGTTTATTGTGCCGTAAATTTTAATAAGTTTTAGTGTTTTCTAAAGCGTAATACTTAGGCAAAAGCTTAAAATAAATACATAATTATGAAGGTTTTAAGATACAAATGTATTTATAGGTAGATTTTATGGAGCCTTTTTGTGAAATGTCCAATTAAATGTTCTACAGCTACAAATATTTTAACTGAAGTGTGGAAAAGAAATGTAAAGATCAATGCCTTTCAAAGAAATGTAAAAATCAACTAAGTTTAATTAAATTGGTATAATGAAGTAGCGAGAAGAATCAAGAAGTAGATCAATATTAATACTTAGTAGTAAGTAGTAGTAAGTTTCTATTTATGTTGGGCCTAAAGGTGTTTTCATACACAAAGCTATTAAAAATAAAAAAGGGTTTATGAAACAGAGGATTAAAGGTTGGGAAATGAAAATGTTGACAAACTTAGCGCTACCACGAACTAATTGTAATATTGAACGAGTTAATCTTATTATTGTGACCGTCTGTATAGGTCGCGTCACGAATCTTTAGCGCTGAACGAAACCTGCGCAGAAGTCAAAAATAAGGTATCGAGGGGACGGCAAGGCGCGCGGGGCACGTGATCGTCGGGTGCGCGAGCGTTGATTGGTTCCCCAGTTCGTGTTGTCTTTCTCGCACCCATACGTCAATTACGAGCGCGATTCTACCGATGCGCAGCTATTCTCGTCCAGCGCTAAACATTCGTGACGGGACCCATACCTACTACATATTATATACATAATAACATATGAAATTGTTGGTACAGAACTCTGACGTTCGGTCCCTTCTGGGTAGAAGTTTAGCAAGAGTCAAAGCGACACATTATGCTGAGGCATTAGTCGATGCGGCGCGAGCAGCCGGTATGTCCCATAATGCTTTCTCATGAATACAATTTTATACTGAAATGGTTCGAGCTACGCCAAATAGTAAGGTCGTTTGGCAGTAGTTAGATTATTACGACGCTATTATGATAATAATGTTAAGTGAATGTCAAACTATTGTTACCTATTATGATTAATGTCACTTTATTTTCGTATTTTTTTGGTAACTATAGTTTTATGGTACATCCAGTATAAGTCATGTTCCTAGATGCTATTCCGCTTTAGAATTCTTAAGCGTTATACAAGTTTGTGTACTTATAACTCTAAAACTACCAAAGGTGTTCTTAACATAACAAACACTAATGTAATTCTATAGAACTAGAACCAGACAACCAGACAGCGCTTCAGATCCGCGCGCAAACGTATTATGAGAAATGTGCATTTGAAAGGGCGTTCGTTCTCGCATGCCGGGGACAAAGTGTTAGAAAATATCCACCAAACTTCGCAGAGTGCACGCGCTGTGCTGAGGAAACGGTAGGACTTCTAAGCTTATTCAAATTAACATAAAATCAAAAATAATCGCAAGAACTTGGCGCGTCTCTCATCGACGTAATGATATCTAGAAGTATGGTGTTCAGTATGGTCAACATTGTGACGGAGACGGTACGTAACTTTTCTTTCGATCTAAAAAAGGGTCTAAAAGTAACTGGCCTGCCGATCGACATTAACGACTCGATATCAAGAAGTTTTTAGATATACCTATCTCTCAAATAAATATCATAAGAGCGATTTTGAGTTTGGCGCATTAGTAACGGTCGCTACAATACGAGGACTATTGGTAGTGTATTAATAATTATTACTTTTATACGCGGGTAGATAGATTCCTATCAGACTTGACAGGTGTGTCGGTAGATTGTTTCCTATTAAGAATTACAAGTGGATTACTTAGTATTTTAGTATCTAATATTTATCAAGATAGCCCTGTTAAATAAAGGTAGTGTTATTTATTTGAAAGTAATTCGCTTTCAACTGGCTATATTTACGTAATTCTAAAATTAGGATTAATGAACGTGAATAATATAATTTAATTATGACATGAACGTTTTAACACCTAGCTCCATTCGTTAAAATATATCTTAATGTACTTTAGATCCGGGAGTGCACAGGGAAGAGTGCTACGAAAGTTCTATCATGTGTGAGGAAGTATACAAAACATATCGAACTGAGGAAACATTCTGCAGACATAGCGAATGTGCCGACTCGTCGTGTTAGGGTCCAACCGCAGCAAACACACCATGTATGTTCATATCTTGTGATCCCTGTCATGTTACTTGATCTTAAGATAATATACTGTTTGTAAATTGACGATGTAAACATTGGGGTGAGTACATTCGACTTTAGTTGGTTTTATTGTGAGGTACATAGTAAGAGTATTTTTTTACGCAAAAATCAGTTTTTCTTCACTTACAAATTTTGAAACTGAATAGGTATATCAGAATAGAATAATTTTATAATGAAGTTCTATTTATTTAACTACAAGCTCAGAGAGCTAGCTAACTACAAGCTACTAAGAGATGTTTTTTAAGTCTAAAATGTATGGAATTTTGGTTATTTTCTATATTTGTACAATTCAACTGTCGACATGTTGTGTATTTAACATCACATTTATATATTACAATTATTGCTGACTTTCTAAAGTTATTTTTTGTTGATAATAATATATCAGAGTGCATACGATTGAATTTAATTTTATTCTACTTCTGGTATAGGTTCAAGAAATGTCACGCGTTGAAAAACAGAAGACTGATCGTATTTCCCGCTTAATGGCTTCTAAATACTTGGAACAAATGGCTCATGACAAATACTTCCTCACCCAATTGTGTAAAGACGAGAGACTTTATTCGGCTAATACACTAGGAGCGCAGAAATTACAGGAGCTGGCCGATAAAGCACTGGCTGATGTGGAGAAGCGACAAGTATGTTATATAAATGTTCACAAAATATATTAAATGAACAAAACTAGAATTAGTTAAATTGTTGCATTCTAATATTTTTAACTATTTTAAGGCATCGCAGCAATCTCATTAACATAAAACTTTACATTTTATGAATTAAGAATACATACTTCATAAGTAGTTTGTATTATAACTTTGGCTTAGAAATTGGAACAATCTTAGGAAAAATAATTATAAATTTACAAAATTATTTATAAGTGATGTTAAATTCTTCAAAATTCAAAAGATTGGAATACTTTAGGAAGTTCTCCGCGAGCGTAGGCCGCTATACGCCGCTCGTGCCGCCGAAGCTGAAGCGAGGGATAGGCTTTCCAGAGCCCGAAAAGAAAGACTAGGAAACGCCCAAAGACAACACGTCACAGATGCCGAAAGACTAGTCAAAGCGACCCAGGCCGTATACGAAGAAAGGAACACCGCTAAATGCCTGGAAACAGCTGAATTCGCTATGGAACAAATAATAAGAAAGCCCACTAACTTATTGCCCGGAAAAGATAAATTTATTCAGCAATTGCTGGAGATCGTCGCAAATGCATTCCTCGATCAGGTAATAGCACTGTTTGATAGATTGCTAGTCTCGACGCAAATTGGCTCGTAGATACTGCAGCATCAAGATTTAGACTACGCTAGAATTTCTCAATTATAACTCACAAAATGTATTACTTGATCTTGGCTCTTAAATTTAAATTGAAATATAGCTTTACCAAAGCTGTAATAAGTTTAAAAATCTCGGTCGAATTTGAATACTATTTCTGTTTCTTTATCAATAAAGACGTAATGAAAAACGCGTCAAATATTGTGCGAATGTTCAGCGCATTGTAAATGTCAATTTCCTGCCGAAAAAATATGCCGCGTATTTGAGTGACGATATTTATTCACAGAAGCGTGTCAGGGAAGAAATGAGTGAAGCAGATCGCGAAAAAAGAGCCTTTATATTGTTGGGGATAGCGATATCTCGTGAGCCGAGCCATGATTCCATATTGCGAGTTCGTCCACCTGCCCCGCCCCGCGACGTTAAGTAAATATTAGAAAATCAGATCACATATTCCGCCTACTTACTTTATGTTATTTTTTCAAGATCAATTCAGAGTATTTTGTTCCATTTCTAAATTTTCTCTTTAACTTAGTGTTCATGTAATCAATTGACTTTTTTTCTCGTAGAAAAGTACTCATTTTTTTAACAATTAAGGCAAAAAATGACAACAACTTTATTTAAAAAACGAATCACTAAAATTGGTCTATTTCTTACTCTTAAGTATTCTGATTGAAGCGAACAAAAGCAGGGTTAAATTTAGTATAAAAGTAAATACCCTGTTGCTTGTACTAGAATTTATTCACTAATTGTGGGCCTGAAGTTTCGAAATATTTATGTAAAATCCCTTTTAGGCTTTCCCAAATAACAATAGCCATTATACTAAGTCTTAAACTAAATTACAATGATGAATATTCCATTAGATAGTAAGAAATTGTTTTCAATTAGGTATTTTAAATACAATTTCGATAACTAACTAATAAATGGTC
>JADANM010006710.1:5663620-5676196 GCA_026213755.1 Eurema hecabe
AGTATATGTAACCGTCCACAACGCATTCAATTCGAATGAAAGGTACATAATATCACAAATTGACCAGTATTGACTTGACGTCAATCAATATATAAATTATTCACGCATCAATATGCAAAACATATCTCATTTATATTCTATGCGCCATCCAATTGCATCGGATAGAGAACTTATCTATGACTGCAGATAGGATTCCACTAACAGCTGGCTTTCAGATTGATTATGAGATTTGAAGCTAAATTAACGATCGGATTTCGGAATGGTAAAACGATTGCTTTTAAGAATATTGCCTAGTGGAGACTATTGTGAAATTGGTTGGTAATATTATATTTAATAGTATATTAAACCGTTTGATCGATTGTTTTTAGTATTCGATGCTTCGAATCGATTTACTAAGGCCTTATTCTTACTAATTTAAAAATGCGAATGTTTGTGAGAATGTTTCGCGATTCAATTGCGTTTTCGTGTTCTTATGATTTTTTTTAATGTCGAGACTTCTAGACATATGGTTAAGCCACAGAGGGACATAATTGTATGAAAACAGAATCATAAAAAATGTTTCTTATAGAAATACCATGTTTCGAAAATCGCGTTGTTAATCATTGTTGTTGTAATAAATAATTTAATTGAATACTGTTACGGTAACTTTGCCAAAAATACGCACCTTAAAAAATTTACATTTATTACAAATACTTGCGATTTAATGTCACCTAATAGAAAATTTAAATAACCGAGGTGCTTTATACCTCTTTCGAAGGCTTTCATTAGAAAAGTAATACTCGAATATTGTAATAAAATGGCAGTACACAAGCGAGGCTGATGGTGAATTATTCATGGACAATCTACATTTCCCTTAGAGTGTTGTAGATACGGTCTCTTTAGTAAAATGAGTACAAGACCATACTTGCCACCATTTATAATAATTATTAAAAAGGGGACGAAATTGTGTAACTTGATATAATAAATAAATAAAATGTATCGTGTCTTCCTTCAATGTTTGCGCTCTGCAATAAACGTTTATTTCTTTCTGTCTTCTTTAATAAAAACAGTTGCATAAAAGATTGCTGCGTGATAACGTTTTACACCCTGTTTATTTGAAGAGAATAAGAATAGTAACGCGAAAATTTGTGAAAATGAATATAATTGAGAACTATGAATTAATAGCTGTTGCTTGCGACTTCGTCCCCGTCGGATCTATTCCTATTATTATGTTATAGAAGATAGACATATGCTGCCGCGAACTTTTTTTAGATCATTTAAAGAGGAATAATTCTTCCATTCATATTTTTTGGTATCTTGAACCGTTTTCGCAGCGCACGCAAAGGAAGCCCTCTAAGATATCTACGAGCACGTCAAGTTTTTCACCCTAATTCAGAACACTGTGGATCGATGCTATTTTCTTTGTCTTAAAAAAACCTAAATGTGTCACTGTCATTAAGCTTTAATTTATTTTGTTTTGTAACGTTAAAGGTGTTAATAATCTTTACTAGTCCACAGTACAAAGTAACAAGACAGACAATACACTGAAATGAATTGTACCGACGTCAGAATACATTAGAAACGCGAAATATTTATCACTTTCCATTCAACCCCAGGGCCCAACACCTCATTACGTTTTCTCTCAAATATATACGTTTATTTATCTGTTCTCGTCATGTTCTCGTAAATATTGCGGGCAGACTTATTATTTCGTATCTGTACGTCTTAAGAAATACGAAACGTCGAAGAAAATGAAAAATGTAGGTACTTACTCACCTTTCTCGTAATGAAATAACGGATTCAGCATTTAAAAGGAAAAATAGAAGTAATAACACAGGAGTAAAATACCTACAGGGATCTTACGATTTGTTGAATTATTAATGCTTTGAAATTCGTTTAAATTTTTTGCTTTATTGAAGGTTCGTAGAGTCAATATTAATATATTTATTAATACGTTCAACATTGCATAACATATTGGTAATATTTTTTAAAGAAACTGATTCATAAAAATATTAGTTAAATTATAAGTTCGTTGAAAATTACTAATTATAAGATTATTTTGTTACGACACTTATGTATCTTTAGAATATTTTACTCTTTGTCTACATTTATATTATAGATTTTATCAAAATAACTTCTTATATTAAATCTGTGTCGGTACTTTGTCTGACTACTATATGTAAAATGTAATCATTAAAGTTCATTCATTGATCAAAGCCAAACATACGTACGTAGCATATCGTAGCAACTGATTTCTCAGAAATATTAAAATAGAAATGAACAAAAAGGAAATTTCTTGACAGACAGACTGACGGACAACAAAGTGGCGTATATGTAATTTTTCGAATAAATAATGTAGCTTTAAGTTTACTTTTTTCTGTATTACAAAAGGTGAAGGGAATAAAGCAAAACTAGATATAATATTTAAGAACGATCTTTATTCTCCTTATCCTAGCTTTTGTCGGCAAAAGAACAATATGATACTTCAAGAAATATTCTAAAATAGAATTAGGTATAGAAATCGGTTCATTATTTATGTTTATACATTTGGCGATTATATCTTATAATTTGGATAGGCAGATACTTGTTAAAAATTAATTACTAAATTGAAAATTTGCCTTTCAAGATCGTATAAGACAGCACTTACTAATTGTGTAATTAAATTTATGTAATCATATAACTGTACATATATAATGGTTAATATATACTTTATATTTATTTTTATATTCATTATTATATCTACATCTTCGACCACCTCAGATAATATCAGATCTATACCTGCGTTTGTTACGTGACTTAATGCCAAAGTAGAAACTACAAAGTTAAGTAACATTTTGTAAATTCATGCATTATTAATGAAATGTTTAAATGCAAAACATCAATATATTTTCCAACGGAACAAGTGCAAGACGAAATTGGATCTTCTTCATTATCTACCGTTACTCATTATCGCACTAGACATTAAATTAAATGCGAATATTGCCGTAAGCAGTAAGCTGCTCCAGTTTTAGCTTTAATGAGCTTAGATTTTCTTAGTTTAGATATTTATAGTTTTATAAATATGTTTTTTATTTTTATATTTGTCTAAAGAATATAAGATGGAAGTATAAAGTAAATAAATCAAATTCAGTTTGGACAAACAAAAAAATATTTAAATATATTGTTTAAATACAAGTTAAGCAAATACCTCGATTTGAAAAATAGAGAACGTAATAAATAGGTGTTTAAAATGAATTCTGCTTCGTGTAGAATAAAAAATATACGAAGCTTTTGTTCGCCATTTACGATCGATTCAATTTCCTTTGAGCTAACATGAGCTTATGTCGATACTAGCCGACAGCTTGAGCGACGAGTTTTATTATTATTAGCTTTGTTTCCCAGTATACTTAGACTTTATTTTACCGTTTATAGAGAGACTAGTAAGACGCCTGACTTGACTCGAATTACGTAAAAAAAATATACCTATAGATCTTATTGAGTCACTGTCAAAAAAACGCATCAGAGTTTTTGCATTTAACATACATACATAATCACATAATCATAGTGCATACAAATACTTATAACTAGACTATGTTCTTACTATGTAGACTAACATACGTTCATACTATGTATAACTAACATACGTATAGGTAAAACAAAAAGTATCATTTATTTTGTTACATTTCTCATTTAAATAAAATTTAAAACTGAAAATTCGTTTACCGAAAGAAAATTTTTAAAAATTTTATCATAAGAATATATACAAGTAGTATAAGATAGTTTAATGAGTTAAGGGTTATAAATACTCATAGGTAAAAGTTTATTTTCATCATTTACGTGAAAGTACGTAATATCAAAATATTTATAACCAAATTATTTCACGATTCAATTTGCCTGGATGATTGGATTTATTTGAAACGCGAAAAATATTTAAATAAACAGAAAGCGTGAAGTGTGACTAATATTTACATAACAGGTTAACATATTTATAAATGTTTCGTGAATTATATAAAACTTTGATTAATAGATTTTTAAATGATAAAAATGTGGCGAAATCAGGAGAAGTGGTCACAAAATGTTCTATTCTATTCTTGGTGAAAAGGCAGTGCTGTGTTGCCACAATTTTGCCAATGTCTTGTTGTTGGTGGGTAAAAAAGCTTCAATTAACTAGTTGTCCAAAAAATGTATCCTTCAAGCAGAGATTTCCACAACTACTAAGATTCCACAACAATTTTTAATTTCGTCCCAAAATGTTGGATTCGTACACAATTCAGACATTTTTGAATAAAGCCCACCTTTAAAAAATGTTCAGGTACTCGTGGCTGGCTCGTAGAAACACTGTAGTATTCTTTTATAAGCCTGCGTTACTTTCTTACCTTGTATGTTGTAACCAATCTTATTACAATAAGCCGCTTTGAAATTGTAAGTGCTGTTAATAGATTTTGGTCTTATATTTTACAATAAAGATTACCTTTATGTAGCTTAGTTGAACAAAGACATATTTGACTTCATAGTTTTGAGGAATCATCACTAAAATACAATAATATATACGAGGCTGTGTATTTTAGTGTCCTATTTCTATTAAAGTAAATTCATTAGAATTTCCTTCTGCGTAACCAAAAACTTTGAGGACGGTTAGATATAATCGAAGGTACGTTGGTGTTTATTATTTCGTACTCTTAACAATATAGTCGCATATGTTGGAAAGTAGACGTAGACTTTTTAAAATACTTTTATTTCTTTTTTGTTTTAACCACTTACTCGTACTTTATACTCAAGCTTATAATCCGGGACCTGCTGCATTTTATTTTTTATTACATTCATTTATTGTGTATTTAATGTGTAATGTATTTAACTAAGAGCCAGGTACCTATGAAATAAATCGATTTAAGAGATCATAACAATATTTTTTACTGTAAAAATTTTATGAAAAAAATGATATGTATTTAAAATTATCTTTTAATATGGATTGTATGATCAAAGAGTCCCTTCCTTTAACATGTATCGATAACGAGTCCATAAAAATATATCTAATAAATTTAATACCAAATTTTCAATGTATAAATTCTCAAGTCTTTGAACTGAAAATATTATATAATAAAATAATTTTTTGAGCGATTTTAACGGCAAATGATGGTACGGTGATAACATTTCATTAACAGATGTAATCACCGAAACCGAGTTCTGTAAAACATCGTCCGGCTCTTTGAAGCTGTTATCCTGCCATCTCCGATGCGGAATGAATGCATCCGTGAATATAATAGGCCGCCCGTTTCATTTGGAAAGTCAATATTGATTCCAAGTGGTGGCAACTAGGGATGTTCGATACGCACTGGTATAATAACGGTGACTATAACGATAACTAAATAATAGCGATAGCGTGATCCACAATGAATGAGGTTTTGAACGGAAAAGTACAAACAGATACACAAAAATAATTTTTAAAACTATTGTACGTACAAAATTTAAATGTAACGTGAAACGTTAAATGTAATTGATGTAACGTAAAATTTTTTATTTAAAAATTACGCTATTTTTGAAAAGCCCTTTGCAATCTACCTACTTATACATATATCGTAGGATATCAGTTTAATTCCTAGTTAATGATTTAACATTTTAACTCGTTGTAGTAGTACTTTTAGAAAATCCTAAGTACCGAATATACCCGATATATCGTTTTATTAAATAACAGTATAAATACCGATATATCGATATCGGATGCCTCCCTGGTGGGACCTGGTAATCCGTGATGTGATTGCATCGCAAACAGTGTGATATGCTGAACACTCAATACTGAATGGAATCCGATGGTTTCCATTAAGCAATTTACGGTACTTGATTACTCGTATTCGGTTTTCAGTTATGCGTTTTTGTTTGCAATGTGATACGAAATTATTACGCTGAAGTTATTCCAATAGGTTGGGAGTAAGGTATTAGTGATGTGCATAACTGGTGGAGTTGGATACAAAATTATATTAACATTAATATTTAAAAAATATTCTTAATTAAATAGGACCGTTGTTTCCTGTATTGAAAAAAAAATGTTGTCATCTGTGAAATCACTAATTATTATATTTTTTCTAGGAAGATTAAAAAAACTATTTTATTATTTTACCTAACTCAAATAATAAATAACCATATTGTTTAAATTTTAAATATAACTCAATTGATTATATAAGAATTATGTTACAACAGAAGAAATGCGCCAACAATTTATTTGCGACCCAACCGAAAATTTCAAAGATTAGTTGATTATAAGTTGCGAGAACCCTAGATGGCGCCCTCTAAACAAACCGCGAAGTATTTTAAGTGAATTAATCAAGTTTTACAGATGTCCCTGATGTTCCCGGCGAGGGTGACTCGGACTTCTAACCAGATAAAAATACTTGAAGCAATTGTCCAACTTTATTATCAAATTTTGCGAAGATAATCTTTTGATACGAGACTTGCCTAATTTATTCGTTGTAAACAAGAATATTTTGAGGTTATTAGTGACTTATCTTTAAGCTTTTGACTTTCTAATGATTTTTGTTTGTATAAGTAGACCATTATATTTATTTTATCACATGAGACATCTACATCATCATTTATTATAAAGAAACAATTTAGTTTGTTTTGTGAGTCCTCTGAGAGTATCAAAAAAGTATTTAAAGTAGAGATTTAAGCATTAAAAGGATATTTATCAGCAAATATAATATATATAAAAGATTAATACATTTACAGAATATTTTCAATCATATATAAAATAAGAAACCTATTTACATAAGTAGATATGGAACATTCTATAACACGCGTAAGAAATTCTAAGGCGTTATAAAAGAATCTATTCTTTCGGTCGACTGCTCGTCAAATCCCGCAAAATTTTATACTCGAACAAAGGGGTGCCGGGAAATTGTTTTCGCATTGACGAAGGTACTTTTACGTCTGATCTCTTAAATATGTGCGTCTATGTATAGATTTGTTCTTTTCTACTGTTTGTTATAATGATATTTCAACTGTAACCTAGTTCAAATCGTTGAAATATATGAAATATGCTAAGTGTTGAGTTGAGAGTCAACACATGTGTAGTTTTTATAAGATTGTAAGGGAAAAAAAGATGCTATAGAAATCCTTAGACAAGATTATGTTAGGGTTTTAAGATTATGGATAGTTTTTTATAATATGTTTTATTAAGTTTATGAGTGTTGAAGTTGAAGTGTGTGTGAAGACCAAACATATTGCGATAAAATAAATAAAAAAATCGTTAGTTATGTAAAGAATTTTGTTGCACGCTGCGGTGTTATTCAAAATATAATAAAAAGTTCATACAATTTAAACTTCTTCCTATCACAATGTGAATATCAAAAAGCCAGGAACATGTTCGCTGCAGACGCTACGTGCTTTTTAACAGTTAAGGAAATTTTCACGCTATCCATATATCGTAAGTTTTTACCCATAATTGACAAGCAAATATTTGAAGTTCCGACAAACTTTGCTTGCGAGCGAAGCTTCCATATTTACTGAGTTATAGATGTGAAAAAGCGGAAATATTCATACGAATTTTACATATTTTTCAATCAACTTACAATTTTTAATAAAGGAGGTTTCTGAAGAGAATATTTTAAAAGAGATTAGGAAAGTAATGCCGCTCGTTATTTTTTTCGTTATTTTTTTATTATAAACGTATTGTCATGCATTGTTACATGTTACAATTTAAATACTTTTTATCAAATATCACGCGCTTTAAGTTATTTTTTTTCACTTTTATTTCTTTATTAAGTGACTAAAACAATTGAAACTTAAATTTCTTATAAAGCATTCGTATACACTTCATACAAATGTTAATAAAGGAATCATTACCGACGCTTGCTTTAAGCCGTCATCAATTAAGCTTATGACTTGAGATATTCGTCCGTGTTTCGTGAACAGAGTTATAGCCTCGAATTGCACACAAAACCTGCAATGCGCTTGCAAAATAGTTATTCCTGATTTAGTAAGCTCTTTCCTTAATTTAAACCGATTCCCAGCGCACAGTATTGTTCCCACCGATGAAATGTAAACTAAACTTCAAACTTTACGTATTCCTAGCCTAGGTAGTGTTATTTCGACCAGAACGCTTTAATTGTATAAATGTACACATTCTGGTGAATTCATGAAAGTTACATTCTACAGAAGCATGTTATTTGAATGTATGCTTATAGGTTTGTATAATAAAACGATTTTAATAATGAAGAATTAGTAACACTAAAATTACGAGAAAAATTTGATTGACTTTTGTTGAGTCTGTTTTGGATAAACTTTACTTACGTTTTACTTCATATTCATATAGGAATTATGGCATTAGATGAAATATTATTAATCAGGTAATCAACGTCGACAAAGAATAAGAGAAACAACATCATTGTGATGTCCAATGTAAGTGAATGTTACTAATTGGAGCCTGCAACCCACGCAGAACATTTATTTCTTATATTATTGCCAATAAAGAAAACAACCTAATGAGAAGATACAATAATAAGCCGAGTTCCAACTATAAAATAGCAATGTATATCATAACTAACTGAAACTGTGAAATTCTTTTCTGTATTTTTTTATGAACTATGAAGTCAGTAAAATGTTAAATAAAATCATTTTTTTTGTGTGACTACACAGTACACTAAAGTTAAAAAAAAATTCAGGTCCAAAATCCTTTTCTGTCGGGGGAGTAGGCGGTAATGCCAACAGTGACCCCCCACCCCGACACAAGGGCCAAGAGTGACAGAGGGTTTTAGTGGGTATTCCTGGCCGTTCGGCGCGACTAGCGCGCTAACGCTTCCAATCACCAGGCGAGTCCCACATGACCCGCCGCACCTCACCATCAGCCACGCGGCGGGTATGCATAAAAGCATTTCCCTCTATAAAAAAAAGGTCCAAAATCCTTTTAAAAATATTTGTAGTTACTCATTTACCTTGATTTACAAAACTAATAAGATACTCGGTCACCATGTCTGTCGCATAGCATGATGGAGATCATCCACATTTTATAAAAAAGAAATTCTTTTTGAAAATTAAATTGTAATTGTATTTTGAAAATTATCTAAGTAGAATAACTATCTCAATGATAAGACATTTTGTAAAGATTTACGGACAAATAAACTCGCAAACCAGACGCTACTTTTGTGAGAAAATAAAACTGTTTATTCTTTGTCTGCTTTTTATCTTGGAACTTGTTGAAGTGAATTTTGTAAAGATTTTATAATATTGTATTTTAAACTGCCTTTAAATGTATGTTTATTATTTTAAGTTACGACTTGAATTTTTAAGATTAGAGTCTTTACTGACAACGAAATGAGGAATATATTTGAAATCAAATGTATCGTGATATGATTTAGTATACGAGTATAATTATATTTAAATAATTTATCTATACTAATATTAACAAGATAAAGTAAAAAAACTAAAACCCAACTACGACAAAAAACGACGCTGAAAAAGTATAAAAGTACCCCATGAATACAGGTAAAGTCACAAGCAAATGCTAGTAATATATATATATTCGAAATGTACAAGTGAAGCGCTTTAAAATGATACCAAACACGGCATATCTAGCTTAACTTTATTTTTTTACTCTGTATATTTTGTCCGCTAGAGGGCGCCACATTGAATTTGGTGAAAATCTATATAGCCTATAACCAGCGGACAATTAAGACGCTTCTAATGATATGTCATTTGTCGAATTCTGATTAGTGGTTTAGAAGTTACGAGGGAACAGATGAACATATATACATACATACATACATAGCCTGTCAAAATCATAACCCTCCTTTGGCTTTGCCGTAGTCGGGTAAAAAGAAGAAAAGTTTGTGTGTTTGTTAAATTGTAAGGGGTAATCTCAGGATCTACTGAACCAATTTTAAACATTCTTTCACCAATAGAAAGCCACATTATTGCTGAGTGTCATAGGCTATATAAAAACCGAAAAGGATAACATTATGCCCAACGAAGTGTGCACGGGTCTGCTAGTATCATACATGCTTACAAAAATATCAAATTAGATATTCTCTAGACTTTTATAACCAGGCTTTAACTTGACGTCAATATATCAAATATTTTGTAGGTTATAAAATAATTTCTTCGACATTATATAAGCCGGTATAAGATGATAAAATTTTCTCATTTTCTCGTAAAATGAAATCTGTCTAGCGCTATAATGTTTTCAGGTATACCGTAGTTGGAAAATTCTAATACGGAGACCTATTTAATTTTTTCGCTAGACGCTAAATATTATACGTTTCAGTAAATATAATCAGAGTATATCTGGTTATATTAAAATTAGGTTTTGTAGGTCAAAGGAAAATATATTTATTTTATATACAAAATAGTAGCTATGACGTGTTCTGTTCGAAGTATCTTTTACTAAGTAATATTTAATATTCTCTTTAAACAGTATGTTTCAACGAATATTATACATAATCTAATAGGTTGTTTGGAATTGAAGTGTATTTTTTTTCATTTCTTTTGCAGGTCCTAAAGTGATAATGTAATAAGAATTCTTAATAGTTAACATTTGGAGATAGGAAAACAATGTATAAAACTACCAAGACTAATATCAAGATTGTTAGGTATAGGTTGCGTCACGAATCTTTAGCGCTGAACGAAACCTGCGCATAAGTCAAAAATAAGGTATCGAAGTAACGGCGCGGCGCGCGGGGCGCGTGATCGTCGGGTGCGCGAGCGTTGATTGGTTGTCCCAGTCGTGTTGTCTTTCTCGCACCAATATGTCAATTACGAGCGCGATTCTATCGATGCGCAGCTATTCTCGTCCAGCGCTAAACATAAATGACGCGACCGACATATTACTTTAGAGATATCAGTAGCAATATAATTTATAGGCAATAAAGTAAAAAAACAATGTTCAATTGACAGTTGTATGCCCTTTAGAAATTCGAAGATAAGTTAATAAGAATGGGTCGCAAAGCTGGCTTTGTGTTTCACCTCGCCGTGTCGCAATGAAAACCGTTTTGTTAAGCCTTAGGGTCAGGACTTACCTCGGACCTTTGTAAGCTGCTAAGAACCCAACTAATGTTTTCTCCAACAGCCAGGCTACCAACGCGTAAATAATATTACGCCGAACACATCTTTTACCTACCGTAAACAGAATATTTAATATTCTTATTTAACTATTTTATTTAAAGATCTTAATTGAATCTAGTTGTGCTTAAATGTTTATTCAAGACTCACTTTTATAGAAGTTCTTTTCATAAATTCAGCTGCTCTTTCTCAATTGGTTTGTGTGGTTTATGATCTTCCACTGATCGAGGCAAAGGAATCCTTTTATTTTGTTTATTACGTGAAAATAAAATTACTCTAATTTGACTACGTCCTATTCGAAGCGCCATGAAGTAATAGATTGGAATTAATTAATTAATCGGCCATAAAAATACTTTCGTCTTATTATTACTATTCTATATTTTAGGTAGATATATAATACTTTTCAGTTGGAGCAAATTTCGTTATAAAATTTAATATTAAATTTAACTAGACAATCTAATCTGTGTTATATATGAGTATTTCATTATTTGTTTGCACTAAAAGCGTGATTCGAATACGACAGAGGTAATGAAATTCTTAGCCGTCGCGAGGATTGAAGCGAGGATTAAAGCCAGAAAGCAAAATGCTGAGATATCAAGTATAACTATTCATATTATTATTTTTAAATTTCTTAAAAACGTATGCAAATACTTCTAAATATTTAATGAACAATGTTAGGAAGTAACAATAGATTAAATAAAAAACACAGGAGAGTGTAGACTGGAAAAATAAAATTGGATCACTGAATTTTGCATATATCATTATTACTTTTCGTTTAGGCGAATAATAACTCACTAAATTCATCACATGTAGGTTTTTTCTTAAGTGAGATGAAAACAATCTAGCTTAAATTTTTTGGGTTCTCTTAAATTCTCCGAATGCCCTAAATTACACTCTTAGAGATTCAATGAGACTTTTAACTAATAGTTTTGAAAAGTAAAGATACAATGATAGACTTTTTATTGCATGTTATTATTGCCTATATCTAAAATATAAAAATGAATCGCAAAAAAAAAATTGCCAAGTGCATAACTTGATAACAGCTGAACCGATTTACGTAATTCTTTTTTTTAGAATAGTCCTGGATTTACGAGGATGGTTATTAAGAAAAAAAATGGTAGATTTAGGGTATAAAGTCACGTTATAAATATATATTTCTTATTTTAATTTTGCGATTAAATGGAGGAAGTGATACTATAGTATTTATATATGAAGTTAAATAAGGTATTTGCCGGTTGTTTGTAGAAACAACATAGGGACGGCGCTATCTAATCACGAGCAGTCATCTCGGAAAAACCCAAAACAGCCCTTTTTGTATTTTCCCTGGCAATTGTATTACGTATTGAAGTGGGAATAGTTCTGCGAAAATGTATTTCTCTGTTTTTCTTACACTGTATTTAGACGGAAATGTGTGGTAGGTACTTTGTATAGTTATACCCGTGGATTCACCGGCGATAAATGTAATTTTTATAAGAATATATTTCCTCAATACATTTTATAATAACATATACTTAGTACCTACTTGATAATATTAAAAGAACTTATCTTTGGTAAAGTTCCTATGAAACA
>JADANM010006710.1:5704972-5743421 GCA_026213755.1 Eurema hecabe
ATTTCAAAAGCTTTCAAATTTACTTCAGTCAAGAAGCAATTAATAAAGTCTTGTACATGAACTTATTACTCCCGACTATACAGGACGACGTCATAACAAATTGTATTCGTGAAACATTCGTATAACATAAGTTGTTTTGTTTATTTTTTTAAATTCTCGAGAATCTAATAACTGCCGACCTTATCACTTGATCTTTAGGTACCAGGCATCCACTCAAGAGAAGAGGTGTAATTATAATTAAAAGTCCAGTTTCAACGAGTAGTTGTCATCAATGTTAGTGAAAATAATGAGTTATTTATGAGAGTTTAAGGTAAGAGTACAAAGAGAATATTATCTATAATCAAAACTGACAAATATGAGAATTACCTTAAGAAGGCAGTTTTGGAGGATTTCTTCTTCTGTACTTTAATAGCGATAATTTTGCTTGCATTCCATAACTAAAACGATTTACAGCTCACTCTATTCTACTTGGTTTGGGAGAAAAAGGAAATTGAGTGAACTAAAGGGTTTCCAAATTGCGTTGGATAACTTCAGACCTAGAAAATATGAATACCGGAGATTGAACGAGTGAACCTTGCGGTAAAAGATGTTATCTTGGATAACACTTATGGGTCAAAAAGTCCATATGAAGTTACATGATGTTTCAATAGTATGCCTAAAACCGTATAAAGATTAACGAATCTAATTTATAAATACAGTTGTGCATCAGAGAGCATCAGTAAATATTACAAAGATAACCCTTCTTTACGAGAATAACAAAATTGTTATCGAATTACTTTATACAAAAGAACGCCATACGCAAAATGTATTACGAAAGCTTAAATTAATTGGATAAATTAAATTGAAAAATAACCATACATAATGGAGATGTGATTCATCGTCGGCCAATAAATAACGGTTTTATATTTATTATATTATGGAGGTAATAAATTTTCATGTGCATACAAAATCATGACGTCAGCACATACATACGTTGGTAGTTAATAATTCAATTAGTGAAGTGCGGCCTGTCCATGACAACGGTTTACAGTTTGAAATACTCCAGTGATTGATTTTTAATTCTCTATCGGATTTCCGATTTAACTCGCAGACGACTGTTATAGTCATTTTTATTTAGTTCTCCAGGTAGTCAAAAAATCGAAATTCGTAATTGTTTAGTCTTTTAAAAAAGGAACACACAAAAAAAGAAAAATATTTGACAGGCTGACAAAAAAGTTTATATACCTATATCAGTTTATTTTTTTAAGTTATACCCGTCAACTCTGTTTTCTTGATGGCCAGTAACTATTTTTAGAATATACTCCTTACTCAAAATTATACATAATTACCATATTAATAAGCTGTTGGTGTAGTTCAAGTAAAGAATCTCGTTAAATAGTTAGTCTTGTTGCTACGCAGTTTGCGGTCTCTGCTAAACTTCGCGGTTTCCCTTAGTGTAAAACAATGTCTTTATTTCGATACAATTTTCCGGGATAAATGTTTCATATTGTTTTAAAGTCTGACGACTTAGCAGTTAATTGAAAATTTTACAATATATTCATGTATGTAATATGTTTACCTTTTAAATTTCATCTTTTTATTATGTTATGTCATGCAAAAACTACTGAATGGATGTTGTTGAAGGTTTACAGGTAGGTTAAACCATGGATTATACATCCTCATGTTGCTAGGGGTCGAAAATTAAATCACCCCTCCCATACGTTTTCCCCCTAATTGTGTAATAAATGTATTAGTTCGCAAAATATATAGAATCAAGTATAATAAGCAAGGCAAACAAAAGAACTCAAATAGCATATTTTACTAGTAAAAGTGTCACACATAAGGCGCCAAGTCCTATCAAAACTGTTAGTCAAAAGAAATGTAGCAACCTCTCCCCGTGCACACGTGTTCGCATTATGCTCTTTGAAAACCGCCGTGCAAGTCAGTGATACTGCAAAATGACGATTTTATTTCATAACACTTTTCACATGCAGAACTGAATATAGCTTCGAGCGAAGTCAAGCTTCTTATGAACTTCAAAGCGGTAATGCGCAACGTTGACGCTTAGGAACTTAACATTGAATTTTGAAAAGGTTTTTTTTAATTATGAATTTTTTTTAATTATATGAATGAACATTGCACCTATCCTAACCGAAATTTGCCATTTTTTGCTTAAAAACCATCCTCGTTCATCCACGAATATTCAAAAAAAATAATTATGCAAATCGGTTCAGCTTTTATCGAGTTATGTGCTTACCAATACATATTGCGATTCATTTTATATCATAGATTATGAGACTCATCAATAATAAATAATATTTTTGCAATGCAAAACGTACACCTACACCTATAAATCATACACTAAAAAAATTATTGTTTTAAAATCATTAGATGGTTTAATGAAAGTGTAATATTTTAATTTTAATACGTCATCAATAGCGCTTTTTGATTTCATTATCGTTCCTCATTACATAGCGTATTATGAAATAATGTGTAGCGCTATTTACTAACATATTTAATGTTTTGACGATTATTAATTTTAATACATTTATTGGATTTTCTAAAGCCACTATTTGTTTTATTTACGGAGTATAAGAGTAAATATAGAAATTCTCCGTTAACATCGAAAGCTCACATAACAACATCACGTCTTGCTTCAAACCATTTCTATACATTTGACTTGTACGCAAAACTGGAAACAATTTTCTAATACTTTGTCGTATCCTTCTAATAAGCAATCTTTTACAGACAAAATATATTATTAAATGCTATAACTAACATGCGATATGTTGTAACAACCAATTATTTTATAAATATTCGTTCCAACAAATATTAAGCACACCAGTTGACTATTAAATCAATGGACTTCTATAAATAAAGAACGCAAAATTTCCTGTAAAATTCTGTATTTCCCGGCATCCTTGCCTCGTTATAAACCAGTTCGATACGGTCATAACTCACTTGCACGTGCAGAACTTTAAGCAATTCCAGATCATTTTGTTGCCATCCCTCGACTAGCACAAGAAAATTGCTCTGAAATTGGAAAATATGAGTGTGTCGCTTATGACGGTTTGGCATTGGTGAATTTTATAGCTTGCTTTGTGAAAACATATTAATAAACTTAAATGAAAGGTGATAACTAGATACTAATTCGAAAAAGTAGTCGAAGACTTTACAAGAATAAAATATATATTCTATCGTTTAATCTTTAATCTTTATGTTTAATATTTATTAGCCATATTAAGCCTTTGGTTACTTTTTCAAAGAGACTTGATTACAGCTCGAATTTAATCATGGATTTCACTGCTCGGTTGTCCTACTCCGTGGCTTTTGTAATTTTTTAATTAAGGCAAGTTACGAGGCGGCCAATTCATAATAAAATGAATACGATCTTAAAGACGTTGAGTAATTATTCATGTGTTCAGAATAATTGTTGGTTTTGAATTCTAAGATATGATTTAATAAATTATAAACGACTTTCGTCAACAATTACGCGTCAAATCAGATGAATAAAGGATTATGAAAATTTTAAATTTACAAAGAGCTCTTATTAATTTATTGTTTGATAATAAAGCTTTCCTATTTTATTTCAGTGCTAAGCCGTCTTAAAGGCCTCCAAGTCGAAAGCAATCAACTCAAATTGTTTTATCTCTTTGTTCCATGTTGTGAATAGATGGATACCTGTTCAATTCCCGAGTGAAGGCTTTACCGCTGTTTTTGAATAGTATTAAAGTCTTATATCTGAAACGAATACTGTATTTGGATTGCTCGTTAGGGTTCCGTACGTAAAAGAAAAATACGAAACCCTTCTTGTCTCGCTATCAAAGTATATCTTAAATACTCATAAATAACGTCAACTACGTACTAACTGGCTAAGTTTCATATCCGTTTCACACTTGGCCAATTTTGAGCATATTATATATGCACTCGTAGCATATAGTGGCTACGAATCCGTAACGATCGCTACGGATGCTACGAGTACGTTGAGCATTCGTAGAACCATTATTTTTAATTGCTTATTGAATCTTTATTTTTTTATATCAATCTATGTCACTGTAAGATAACAACGTCCGCAAGTTTGTTCTAAGTTAGTCAATTACCGACAATGTGGGCGTAAAATTTATATTCGAAAATGTATAAATTTGCGGATCTTGCTATCTTACGGTGACAAATATATAACTTCATTAATTTAATCTTAAACTGTAACATTTAAGACAATTTTATTTTACGTAAAATATGATATCATTTATAACAACAAAATAAGAGCAACGCTTATGAATACTAAATTTAAAGTTAATTATGTTAAGACCGGAATGATGAATGAAGAACACATTCGTTATTTGCTGAGAAATGTTAGTAATAAATTATCTTATTCTACTGTCAACTCGAGACTACACAATTTATCTGTAATGTAGGATTCCTATTGTATCCTGTATTTACTTATTATTGCTAAAAGCTTCTCCGTAAATATAATTAATTTGAGCCTTCATTAATCATTTTGTTACAAATCGAAGACTGCTTGGAATATGATTATTCCATTAAAATATTATAATACTAGCTATTGCCCGCGACTCCGTTCGCGTGGACTTTCATATAAACTGTGACCCTCCCTTTCCTCCCTTTTAATCCTTAAAAATTGTAGCCTAGGTATGTGTTATTCTGATGTATAAGCTATATTGTGGTAAAGTTTCATTCAAATCCATTCAGTAGTTTTTACGTGAAAGAGTAACAAACATCCATACATCCATACATCCATACTTACAAACTTTCGCCTTTATAATAGTAATAGGATTCTAATTCGACCGCTTTTTTTAGCATCGGTAAGGAAACATTCGAACTTTATGAAATAACCTATGTAACACACATGTATCATTTCATATTTAAAAATCAATCGCAAAATGTATGGGTAAGTGCATATTTTTTTAGAATATTCCTGAATGAACGGGAAAGGTTTTTAAGCAAAAAAATGAACGTGTAGGGTATTTAAAGGTTTCGGGTACAGCGTGTACGAAGTCGCGTTGGGCCGACTAGTTTTAAATAAACATACAATATATCGGTAGGTCCGTATAAAGTTGAATTACACTCTTGTCATTCTTAGAGACTAGAATACCGATACATATATCTCATGTAATGCGGTCGTCGCCAAATACGTTTAACTTTATGTCATGCTAACTGCCACTGTAAGTGACTTAGGCTAAAAGATCGATCTTGTTATACAAATAAACCGTTTAATATAATAATTACATCATTTTTATTACATCCTTAAGGCGGTAGTGAAATAACCCTTAGCCTAGCCTCTGCTTACGGGTTGTTTGCCATCTTACAAAATGTCTTATTATTGAACCGCAATTTTCATATCAACACAATTTATATATATTCAATAATATAAGAGAACAGCAATATGACTAATTATTACAAAAACTTCAATACAGAAAAATTAAAACGTTAAAGTAAATTTCATAGTTACGAACGACACCAATAAATTGTCTGTCATAAGTATTAAAAATTCATAACATTGGAGCCGTGCTTGGGTGGGTTGAGAAATATAAATGGCTGTATATTTGCGACAGATCGTCGTAATCAATTTTGTTAATACAAGCTATAATAACGGTAGATTACCTCAATTTGTATTGACTGCGGAACATGTTGAAGATTAATTGAATTATTGCCGATAGCGGGAATATTACACGGAGTGTGCCAAGCGATTGGCAATTAATCCAAACTTGTTATGTGCTTATAACATTATGATTATGAAATTACTCCTTGTCTTACTTAGCGAACGCGCTTTTCGAAGGAGGATTAAACTTTATGTAGCTGTATAAAATTGTATTAATTATTAAATTATTGAAGGAGGTAAGTAATGTCTTTTACACTGTAGTTCAATGTAATACATTTTGTATTATATTTTTGTTGCAAAACGCTCGCAAAACACGGGCCCTTCTTCCTGTAAGGAAATTTAAATCTATTTTTTTGGTATGTATATTCATTAGCATTTGTACGTTTTTATTTAACCAGAGTTTTTCTGGTCTCTGAAGAAATTGTTTTTCAAAGCGGCCGTATAATTGTCAAGTAATACTGTTTAAGTGTTTTTATATGCAATGGATTTAAAAAATAGATCCTATACATGTATTACATTATTAAATTTATGATATCAAATACATATTTGTTTTTTTAATTCTATTTGTTTATTTATAAAAGCAAATTTACTTATCGGTTAAAACCATAGTCATGTTTATAACTCAGGCGCCATGATGCTTTTTAGTAGTCTCTAAAGATACTTCTGTACTCAGTTTTAAGAGAACATTGCGGCTGCCACAAAATAAATGTACCGTTCTTACGTACGTTATTCTAAGAAATAGCAGAAATAAATCAACGAACTTCAAATATTCACGGAACAGGCTTAACGAATTGCACTGTGTATAGGTGTATTACTACATATATAAGCTTTCAAAGTTTTCATACAAGTCTTTATTGCAGTATTACAAAAAGATGGGGCAGAATATAAAGTACTAAATAAAATGTCCTTAAAAGATTTATTCATGAAGATTTTTACACTGATTTCCATGAATAAATGATCCTTAAAAGTAAAAATATTTTAGATTGAAGAAAATTATTGTGAGTAAAAAATTATTATGAATTTGTGTATGAATGATTGTATGTATAATATGCCATGGGGTAACAGTGACAGAATGCCTTATAAAGATATTTATTTCAATTTGTGATAAAATTATTAATAAAATTGACTCTTCTTTGCTCGCAGTATTACATATGTATTAATATAAAATGTATGTAGAGGTTTCCTAGTGCTAGACGTAGCCAAACGTAGAACTCTGAATAACGAAGAAAATTTGCATATTTCCAGTATTAGATTATAGCGTAGTTTTTTTTAATAATAAACTTTTACCAAATGTATTCAGTCACACTCATAGTGGCATATTTAAAAATATCATTACGTTATTGTTAATAATGAAAATGATAAACCTAAAAAACCTATTTCCACATACATTAATCTTTAAATTCGGCAAGAGGTCTTATTATCATATTACCACTATAAAATTATTGTTGGAATGTTCATTTCATTAAATTTTCTGTTCTTAATAAAACGCTTATATCCAAGATATAAGCATAATATGTTGGAATGTCTCGTTGTACCTTCCCTTGACTATTGACATAAGGTCTTGAACATCGCAAATACTGATCCGTTAGAAGTCTCTTATAAAGTATTTTCATTAACATGGACAAATTACACTCAGTATGCATGAGACCCAAGTTCCACAACAGACTTGATTCCAGCATCGCAGAAAGACGGAGCAAGACGTGAAGCACTGAATGGCTTAGTAAATTTGCATACCTTTGGAACACGAACTTAGGTAAGTAAGGTAGGAACTGTGAAGTAGTTGTTTGTTGCCTGCCTGCCTTGTTCGATGAAGTCTGTGATACAGTTGATACTCCAAAAAGGCTTAAATTTATTGGTTATTCGAAATAATATATCGTCTTTATTTCAACGGGAAACTATTGTAACATAATGTGGTATACAGATTAAGCAAAAATTTTTTAAACAATTTATAGGTACTAGTATTTATAAGACTTTTTAAAGAAAACTGATCGGAGTAAAGTTTATGTAGTTCTTAGCTATTATTTAGGTCGCAGACCTAATATTTTATTTTTCAAAGAACTCTTAAAAAATAACAATCTTATAATGAATCGTAATCCCTATAATGAGGTATTTTGATACGATAACAGTACAATATATAAAAAATAGTCATTCAAATACATTTTATACGATATATTTTAAACAGTTTACTATAAATAACGTAATTAATACTATATAGGTAATTCGTTATTTGTTATAACATATATAAAGAAGTATCTTATTTCAACATCAAAATATAGTGTGACGCAATATTAAATATATTTGAGTTTTATTGCTATTTGTGGCATCGATATCGAATAAATATTAAAGTGAGGCAATAACGACGGACTTGAATATAAACTGAACTTTTATTAGATACTTTTAGTTTTTCGATAGTTGGAGTTCTATCTTGTGATTCATTTCGAGTTTACCTAACTACTCCACACTAAAACGAAAAATATAGGTATTTTAATGTGCATTTATTTTTAGTATATTATTTTCTGTATCATATACCTACTCGTAAAAATTATAAATATATAATTAACATAGATGGATTTCATTGCTAAAATATTTGTCTATAATAATCACAAATATGGTTTTAATTTGGCGATAAAATTTCTGACTACATAGTTCGATTTATTTCATTATTTTTAAACGAAAAAATACTTATGCACATTACTAGGTCTATGACTGCGATATATCACTCAATGTTTATTGACACATATACAGTCACAGTTATTTTTTTTAACAACAGGACCTCCATGATTGCGCTAATTCCTTAAAATTTCGAAACTGTCAGAATCTTTTAACCTGCGGCTATTTAATGATAAAAAAAATTACCTTAACATCGTATTCAGACGTGGTCTGTACCTACTGCATACTAGACATACACTTTATGCATTCACTTTAGGTAGGTACTTTATATTGGAAATTATATTTAAAATGATGATATTTTCACAAAGTGGGTTTTTTGTTGGAAATTCGTCGGAATACTGTTTGCTGTACGGGATCGTGAACAGCATTGCAAATTTGCATTTGCGTTAAACATTAGGCTAAGTATGCAGTTCGCTGCGGAGCAATCCATTATCTTATTCGCCAAATTTTACTGAAAATACGCTCTTATTTATCATGAAACAAACTTTATACAACAGTCAAACAAAGTTTTATTGAGAAAAATAAAATAAAAACATAATTTGACAGGGACAAGGTTTTAATATTTTTAAGTTACATTAAATTTCGACGTAACAATTTTAATAACACAACTTTAAATATATTTATATAATAAAAAATAAATATGCATGAATATACGTTTCACTGACTCGAACTGTATAGTATAGCATAATATTTAAGGTTTTCCTGTTCATATTATATTATATTTTATTGCTCTAAATTTGAGAAAATTTTTCAATGACATAAATTGATAATTTAAAATATGCGTTGTATCATATATAGCCCCCAAAACTAGAGGTTTATTAACATTCCTTTATATAGCACCATCTAACATCACTTATATTAATTTCCTCTGACGTATTTCGCTCGTACACAAAGGCCGCCGCGCGTCTGTATTGAAGACTTTCAACATTATGAAAATATTTCAAATATAAAAGCATTTTAAAGTTTCCCACTTCCTTTCCGTCTGAAATACGAAAATATAGACAAGGAAGCGGACTTTCGGATAAAACTTGAAATTTATATACGGACTGAGAAGCGCTGACAAGAAATTTAAAGTGTAGGGAGCTCTCAAAAGTTTTACCCCATATTTTGTGTAACTTGCGGGAGCGTATCTTATGAACACTGAATAAATGATAAAGATTTATTGGAATTTGGTATTTTCCGATCGACTGTATGCTGAAGTGTTTGCATCGCTTATAGGTACCATATTGATTTCGACTTAAAGGAAAATTTACTATTTGCGTTTTACTGAAATTACGCTAGAATATCTTGCTATTTTAATTATATGATTTTATACGTTGTGACTTTCAATGGACTAGTCAGTTAGACTATTTAAACAAGTGTAAATCGCATATAAACTGTTAAAAATCAGATAGGTAGGTATATCTCTTCAAATTTGAAAAATATAATTTTTAAAGTCTTTCATTTCGTATGAAAATTGATCATCCACATTAAATTTTATATAAAATAATAGTAGCAGCTGACATCGATGAATATCGATGACGACGGGATATGAGTTCATGAAACCTTTAGTCAGTGAAGATAATCTTTTTAAATAATTCAGCTCTTAAAAGTTAATTTAAAAAGAAATACCTAATGCAGTTCGTTCGTGAATAAAATTCGGCTGCACTAAAACCCGCTAGGCCAAGCGCATGAACAATAATTTAATATACTTTAGTTTAAAGAAGATAATGAAATTTTGTTACAAAGACTAACTTTTTCTTTGTACAAAGTTTCAACTGACAAAGCGCCTTAAACCCTCTCACTAAGCTGGGGAAATACATGACATCGCATAGCAACACTTATACCAGCCTGTATAAAATATGTATATAGCAACCCCTAGAGAAATTAAACTTTACAACAAAAGAAATAAGGTTGAATGTAATTTTTAAAGTGTAATAACGCCGCTTATTTGACTTATAAGTCGTCGCAAAGGAGTACGAATATCAAATTTGTCATTTTAACTCGATATCAAGTTTGCGAAATTGCCGGCGGCTTATAACAGATATTCTGGTGTATTTTCCAATGTTAATTTCGACGTTAAATCTTATGCCTTCAGTCTGGAGTTTTAAATGTTATATGTATGTACTACTACGCTACTTTTCATATTTCCCTACTTAAATAAAAAAACGGTGCCATCTTACTAAGACTCCGATTTTTTACCGTTGTGTAAATATTTTAGATTTTTACATAATTTTTCCATTGTACAAGCTAAAAGAATATATAGCTTTTGCCCGCGACTCCGTCCGCGTGGACTTTATAATATAAACATTGATAAAGTTTATAAAATTTTCATAATTTTTAAGATGTATTCTGCTATTCGGGGCGGAGAAAAATCCAACGAACTCAAAACTATGAAAATTGGTTTACTCGCTCTCGAGTTATAAGTATTGTTACAAACCCGTCTTTGTTTTATTTATATTTATTTGTGATGTCTTAGGAAAAAGCGTATTTATTAATGTTACTCTCAGCACATAAATCATTATAATTTAATATTACCATAGGAAGCACTTGCTGTATCTGGCGGCCTTGTCACTCAAACCGATCTCTTCCAGTTAAAAAGGAAGGTTCAGATATTATTGTAATAAAAAAACTATTCAGTATACACTGCCTGTATTTATAAAAAAGTACTGCAGCTTCATAAATAAATTAACCTCGCAACTTTTAATACTCCTTATTAACAATACCTTCATACTTAAGTAAGTACCTATACATATAAAATAACTGGAAGACAATAAATCGTAATTCTAAAATGGGTAACGATAACTCATTAAATGCATTAATTCATTATGGGAAAGCTGCTTTCTGAACTAAACTATATCGCGGCGGAACGAAACAACTTTCCTAGTTTCCGCACAATTTTCGCTGCTTATAAAGTACTTTGTTTAAATAAAACAAGTAACTAGCTTAAACAATTTTCGTTGAGTAACCTACGTTGGTACAATTTGTTAGCATACGGAATCGTTGGAATACGAAACGGCTATTTTATTATTAGTGAATTCGTTTTAACATGACGTGAATCTTATAACAAGGTTCTTATTTAAATAATATTTTTGTAATTTTTCATATTTAAAAATATATGTCAAAAGCGTTAGAACCGTAGTAAGTTAGTATAATATAATCTCATTAGCAAGACACGCGACTCATCCCTTCGGTACATACGAAACGCAACATATTTTTCAGATTTACAGGCTAACGAGGGTGTTTGAAAGAACTCCAGGTTTTTCAAAATATTTAACTCCATTAACACTTTTTAAAAGCTGAGATTCACGGTTTTACCGGGGTAGTTTTCGTTTCAGAAGCCATACCCGAATAAAAAGTATCTTACAAAAAGTTTTTGTATGCATAGTGGCCTTAAAAAATTGTTACTCTTTTGGTTTAAATTCTGTTTTTGTTTTTTCTTTGTATTTGTTTTAGAGTAAGCAATTACTGGTTGTCCTTAAAAAGAAAAAAAAAATCCTATATATTTATTCAGGGTTCAATAAAACATTCGTTAACCCATCCATTAAGTCGTTTTAAGGCAAATTAAAAACAAATGATCTATCATCCACTCAACTATAAACTATCCCACCGCATTCATAATACTTACCTAAAAATTGAATAACACTTAGTGTCCTTACCAATACTATCAAATACATATAGTCAGATGAACATTTTGATAGGCTAGATTCGTCTATGTTACGGAACAGATTCAGGCTTGCATTGAGATAGACACAGCTTCGTTAGCATTTCGGGATAAAGCTAACCAACTGCATTGGAGGTGACTCACGCTTGCTCCGGATTTTACGACTAGTTTATTCAGAGCTGTAACTAACGTATGGCACGAGAATTTTAATGCTATTTACAGAGTTGAAAACGATTTTTATTTAATTTCCTTTTAAGCTTTATTTTTTATTTGTTTTAATACTTTATTATACATAACAATAAAATAAAAGTAGTAGCTACATATAAAAACGACACAAAAAATTTACCTACAAAATTATTATTATTATTAAAAGGCGGCCCTATTGCTAACTAGTGATCTCTGATGAATCAGCTTTATTGAGTGTTTTTATTATCAACCAAATGTAAAATCCTTAAACTCCTTCCTTTTCCCTTGTTTCTTTATTATATTACGTTTAACAATAAATAAAATCATTACTTAGAGTGCTTTTCTACGAAATATTTCCAAATTGAAACGTTTTGTTTTGAATATTTTGTATAAGTTACATCATTGTTTTGTTATAATTCCATGAATATACCTAATACAGGTATGTTACCACGTGTTACTCACACTATGGCGAATATATTGTTTGATAATAAAATTCCTGGGAGAATAACTAATTTATACCTATAATGTTAAATTTATTAAGCTTTGAATACTCAAAGCTTAATAAATACTCTTTGTATGAGTAAAATATAAATTAGCAAATATAAAAACGAAAAACCATGGAATGTTGAGACTTCTTTTAGCTTTCGAGATAGTGATCTTATTTATAATGATAATGATAAAAATATTCATATAGATTCATATAATACAACAGCAGTTCAAAAGTGCTACAGTAAGAAACCCAGTTTAACGAAGAATAAAAATATATTTGACATTGACCAATTAAAGGTCAATGTCAAATATATTTTTATTCTTCGTTCTATTTAATTGTTTGAAATAGATTTTGTAGAATGGTTTTCTTTCATTTGAATACGTTTAGAGGTAACTACCACGTATACGATTTTTATCGATGATTTTTTGAGCTTGAAATATTTTGTAGGCAAAAGTCCTAAATCCAATACTTCAAATGCATTTCAACTGAAAACCAGCCGGTAGATAGATTTCTATTTGAAATATTTTCTTTGATTATTGTTTTATACAATTATGTTGAGCCTTTTATTTGAAACAACCAAAAATACTTTACACATATAAAAAAACTACACCCCCTAAATAATACAAATACTAATGATACAAAAAAAATCATAAGAGGAAAACCTCGCGTTTTCCCAAATATATTTCCGCAGGGTTGTACAAATTTGGGGAACTATACACAAACATTATTCCAATAAACAAGACAATATATTAAGGGTGGAGTCACGAAAATTGTCTTGAGCATGGAAACATAATTATAACACACATTTATCTTTGAATCCCTGACGTTGCGCTCAACGGAGCACGAAAATTTATATGCAGCGATCGGGAGTTTATCATAACAATGTATTTGGGTAAGTAATGTATTGAAACTATGCGTTCTATAACAATATTTTATAAGCTTTTTTATACGCATATAGTCTAGATATATATCTTTAGTATGTTCTACCATGTCTTGAAAACTTTACCTAATATTCTGTCATTTTAAATTTACACTGAACGTACAAAATTTTAACCGCTAATAATTATTTATAATGTTTCTATCGTCATGTATCAATCACTTTAGAAAACCAGTAGATAGTGGTTTTTAAACTGTGGCAAGAAACAGACAGCAAATCATGGATTTTATAACTGTTATAAGCTTTGTAACAAAACTATGTGTAATTTATCTTTAATCGTTTCATTTTTTAGATCATTTATCATCTACCGAAAAGTGACGCATTTGAATTGAAAGTTAAATTCGTTATTTTAGCTTTACAATTTAATGATAAACTGTACCTCTTAATCTTGCGATATAATATGTCGCGCGCCAATATAGCTTATTGGACAATAAAACTAAGTTGCATTAGTAATGTTAATAACTGATTAGTATTCACATCAACAAAAACCCAATCCCGCGAGAATCCACTACAAAAAAAATTCACCAACTTACCTCAGGAAGTTACTTCAAAATATATTTTTATAAAACAAGAATCGCGAACAAATGCGTGTCTACGGAGAGGTAGCGTAGGCGGTATACAAGATTGATACGGTGTCACATTACGCGTCGTGAATGAAGATAAATCACGCTATGATAAGTATGTCGACGATGATTTGTATTTTCTAAAACTCCACCTACCTGGAAGTTTATGAGAAAAACGCTAAGTTCGTTAAAATACATGTTAAAAATTACTGAAAATGCTTTTACGCATACGCATTTATGAATGAATTATACATATAAATTTCCCGCATGAATCACGCTATCTGATAAAAACTGTTACGTAGCTTAAAAGATTTTAACACATAGGAGAAAGCGACTTTGTTTTATACTATGTAATAATATTGTCCTCAAATAAAATATACAACAATGAACAAATAGTTATGTCAAAGTGGATTTTCTATTTATTTTTACAAACAAATTGAGACACTCACGCAACTTCCATCGTTGAAAAATAAGGAACTAATTGAGTTACCACAACTTTTATATCGCTATAAAATTTTAAGAGTTAAACAGTTTAGTCGTTAAAATATAAGTTTGCGAGCATTAATAACTGTTTCAAAGGACGCCATTGAATTCAGATGTCTCTCATCAATTTCACGAAATGCTTCCTCTATTAAATACGCTTTAATTAACTGTAACTACGGAAAATATAATTTAACGATACCTTTTATAATGACGATGCAATATTATCGTTAATGACGCTTGAGCCATTCAGCTATTTTATATTATAACTAGCTGTGTATCGCTGTTTTACTTGCATTTATTCATCTATTCATACATAACCTTACAATTATGTATTTAAAATATATTTATGTTAAGTTACAGGATTGTAAATTTTATTTTAAAATATGTTTTTTTCGCCTTTTTGGTTTTTGTGGCACCCGTGCGAGTTTCTTACGCCGCGCGCCGGTTCTTCTCGCTGGGTTAGTTCCCGAACCGGTGGTAGGCACCATGTAGACTTTCGGAAATTATTGGTTCAAATTTACTCAGAAATAAAATATTTTTTATTTTTATTTTATTTGTTATACCTTGCTCTTGAATCGCTCGATTTATTAAAAAAATCCGCATGAAAATCCGTTACGTAGTTTCAAAGATTTAAGAATACATAAAAATAGACAGAAGATAGCGACTTTGTTTTATACTAACATGTAATGATGATAATAATCTTATTCTAGCTTATGAACTAATATTGTTTTAAGACTTCGAAAATGTTATTCAATGTCATTACAAACATATTGTTTCATATTCCACCAAACAAACCCACAGGAACGCGTGGACTATCATATAAACTTTGACTCCCCCTTCCCCCCTTAGAACCCTTTTTTCCATTTAAAAAGTAGCCTATGTTTAATGTCGAGCTCTAGACCATCTGTGTACCAAATTTCATTTCAATCGGTTCAGCGGTTTGGCCGTGAAAGCGTAAAATTATAAAAAGTTTCAAACCCTCGCGCAACCTTTTGGGGGTTGATAAAAAAAAATAGCCTATGTCCTTCCCCAGGCTATAGACCATCTGTGTATTAATTTTCGTTCTAATCGGTTCAATAGTCTTAGCGTGATGTGAAGACAGACAGACAGACAGAGTTACTTTCGCATTTATAATATTAGTATGGATGTTAAAAATTGCGTCATAGTAACCATATACATATCCATATTAAAATAGAAAAAAAATATCATAACAAATACTCACACACGTCTCAGTTCTCTGGTAGCTGTAGAAACTAACACTAATTTTAAATTGAGCTATACGAGTTATTCAAATTAATGACTAACCGTTCACACACAACTGTAGTTGGTAAAGTTCTATCTTCCCCGGATGTAAATGCACCGTACTTTATTCCACTACAAAACAAAGCGAGGCTGTAATAGTATTCCAAGTTTACCAATTGCATTGAATAGATACATTTAAATGAATATGTAAAGCATCTGTATTCATTGCGAGCCAATTCCTTTGTTGATATTTGTGTTTTATCGTGACGTAATAACGTAACAAGTCATATAATCAAGTCATAACTGAGCTTCAAGAAATTTGGCAGCAGATAAACCGTACCTCGAGTTGACAATTTCATTATACCAACTCTCAACGTTAAGTAAGCTACAAGCTTGTAAAAACTTAATTTGTATATTGCGATAAAAGACGTTTAATAATGTTCTGAATATCTTACTCAACCTTGAGAAATTGAGTCAACGCTGCTTTTAAATTCCTTAGCTTATTTTTCTCTTTGAAAAGAATATAGATATTGAACTGAATTCAAAAACAATATTACTATCGTAAGTAAAATATTTTAGTGTGTTGACGGCGTTTCATTTAACGAAATAATAATTAATGCGGTATAATTAAAGCCTACGAAACTTTTGAATATTACATTAGGTACGAGTATAAGCTTTAAGTCGTAAAATACAGTCATAAACCTAAATTTGAGACTCGGATTTGAAATAAGAGAGGTTTATGATGCCCGAGTCCCTAAGAGATTGCATCGACCCGATTAAATTCATGATAATGGAATATCTTGTACCGGAACAGTTAATTTATAAAAACGAAGGAACTTGACTAATTAAGAAAACAGGTATGACCCTGAAAATAATGGTTCTTTTTAAAGAACAAAGTTCCCAAGGGAACGAAGTAATAGAAGGGCCGTCTTGTCGTGCAAGATTTAAGGTAGTAAAATAAAATTACCTTTTTCACCTTATTTTCCTCTTGGCTGTTTATATATAATTAAGTTAAAGGGAAACGCTGTGTAAATGTAATAATAAATGAAAAACGTGTTTTAATATAAAAGCGATATCGAATGGATGTTTACTAACCTTCGGTAGTCGATAATTTTACATTTTCTTTACAAATTATTTTAAAACTACATTTTGAAAATTTATTATAAAAATAACTGTTACCATAAAATTTTATGTTAAAAATTAAAACACATATTTTCTAGACACTTCCATAACTATTTTTCATATTTCTAATCTAGTATACATTTTTTGGGTCAGCGATACTCAATTTTCATACGGCTAATTTAGCTTACATTACCGAGGAAACCTCAAATTACTCCAAAAGACCTCGCCGCGCCGTCAGCACGATGAAATTCAAATTTCTTTATCTAGACAAGCGCGACCTATAAAATACCCGTTGCTTTGCAATTTTTCCGAGAGATCGCTTGATTTTGCGATAACTTAAAAAAGCTTTTTTTCGCTACATTAAACGTCGAAGGTTTTTATCCGGAGGCCGTTACAATGGGTAGTGTGGGCGATAATGTGTGGCCTACATTAAATTTAACATTTTGTGAAGGTTTTCCTCAAATATTTTTCAGGTGTCGTTAAAAATATTACATGAATTTACTGTACAGTACAATACAATTTTAATTTAAAATTTATAACATATATCAAAACAGACCGATGACGTCAGACGTGTTGTTAAAGATCGCTACTAATACCTGACTACGATAACTCTGAAACAGTGACTTAGTCTTTTTTTATTCTATGAAGTGGTGAGACGAGCTGGCCGCCCTGATGGTAAGAGAATCGCCAGCCCATAACCAATGTAGTACCCAGAACCTTGCTCCGGGCAGGCGTACATTGACGCTACCCACTTTGAGTCATAAGATTTTAAGACTCATTAGCCCAGTAGGTAATCACTGTCAAAAGTAAAACAAAATAAATAACCCATTTACTTAGTTTTTACAGAACATCAACATAACATGATATATTAAACATAATTGTATACAAACAAAACACGTTAGTATAAAACCCTGTAACATAAGCCGTTGATTCAATGGGTATTTTGGGTCCATTACATTGTGCGAGCGACGCTCAGAGCCATTGATGACTCATGACTCAATAATATCGATTGAATGATGGCCCCCGATGTCATGCTATCCACAGATGGACTTCCGATATATATGAAAATATATCTTAATAGGTATATCATGGAAAAGAAATCGTTTGTTTACCTAATCTTTAAAAATACGAGTCGAGTTTGAAAAACTAGCTATTTGTTTAAGATAATTCATGAAGACTGTGGTCTATATTGTACAGACGATAATTTGGTCGGAACAGTTCTAAATTTAATACCTATATATTATAAAGTCTGCGACGGTACGAACACGAAACTTACCTTGCCAATGACCGTTGACCAATGTAATTAATTGTATAGACAGTAAATCTTTATCTTTTGAAGAAAAAAATTAAAGAATAAAAATGTTTAGCGTCGAATAATCGTAAATGTCTATTTAAAAATAAAAAAAAATCGATTCATTTAACTTCATCCAACAACATTTTCTCCTTTAGAAGGCATGGATGGCCGGTCGTTATGTCCATGCAAGCGTTGCTAAATGCCATCAGTGTCATTAATATCCTTTGAATAATACTCCCTGATGACGTTATATTCATGGACAACGTTTAATCCAACTGATTGACAGATATACCCAGTTATACTTATAACCGAATTGTATACATATCAAGCTGATTGTAGCGAATTCATCTGCATATAGAAGGTCATCCCTTTAATGCGTTTAATATGTACTTCGATTCGTGCTTATTATTTTATTTAGGCTTTTGTATGTGTTTGTATGTACTATTTGACGACGGCAGTGGTATCACAACTGCCTTCTGCGCGAAAGGTCGTGGGTTCGATCCCCACACCGGAAAAATATATTTGCAAATTACATTTGTATTTTTATGTCTGTGTGTGGGTGTTGCTATGTATTACATGTATGTATTTACAAAAGAAAAGTATGTATATGTATTATTTTATTTTTATCCGATATCTAGTACCATAACACAAGCTCTGCTTAGCGTGGGACTAGATAGCGCTATGTCAAATAAGTGTCCTAAAGTATTCTTCTTATAATATGAATTTCAAATAACACTTGTTATTTGTTATAATGATGGATGAACAAATGTATTAAGGTATTATGAATAAACATATTCTATTGTGTATTTTTATCTTTATCGTTCTTTCCACTTTACAGGCTAAAAATAAATAAATTATAAGCGTTGGCCGTGTTGTTCCCAAAAGTAACTGCCTCTAAATCTACTTGACGTATTATTTAAGGTGTGTTAACTAAACCACGAATAAACTTTTATGTGTAACAATAAATCTATGTAAAAGTATAATACCTGGGTCCATTGCTAAGCTCCTTAATACATACCTATAAATAAAATTGGAATGTCTGATGTGGGAAGGAAATTGATTACATTATAACAGCTTTTAAGTACATACACATGAATACGTATAGGATACATACACGAAAATATTTTTTTACAAATTTTGAATTTGTCGGTCTGTTTGATTATAGCTGGACCGAATTTGATGGGACTTATATTGGCAGTTTGCTGATGTTTTATTTTTCCAAAGTATTATTATAATTGAACATTATATTTGTCCGAGTACCTGCTGTCACCATTAAGTAAAATAATTTTACATTGAGTAAAATAGTTTCCGTTCATAATATCATAACACCAACACACATGGGGATGGAATTACACGGGATACACTGCAACAAAATAATATTATATACTCTACTGGCTAAAGCTTCCATCGGAACGTTGGTCGAGAAACGCATGAAAGTACCATAAAATCGGGAAAAGCTCGCTCATTAAAAACGGATTAACATATCCATTACTTTAAGAGGTTTTCGCTTTTAATCAGACAGCGTTTCCATTGTAACGGTAAGTACTACGGGTTGTTAGTTGAATGTCTGGTAACCTTTAGCTATGTATTTATAAAGCCTTGCGGCAAGACTTTGTCGTCTGCGTGTTGAAAATACTAAAATAACATTCAAAAGATTCAATTAATTATTATGGTTGAGGACGTGTTAAACAATCATAGAAGAATGTGTCATATTATTTATTGGGTCGAACGATCAACACCCAAATTGCATTTTTAAATTACTTTGCCGTGTTGTATTTTATTCCTTCATTAAAGAGATCACAGCATGCAAACATGAATATCTATTTAGACCTTGAAATTCCAGTTTTTTGAGAACGTAAAATGGTTGAGAATGTAATAAAATTGACTATGTCATACACATTACGAAGTGTAACGCATCAAACTCATTATCTACATAAAATATAAATTACTATGATATGTGGACTTTACAGACTTGTTTATTACACATTATATATTATTATGTCCGTCTACAGATCGGCACAACACAAACTCAAGTTGATTTCACATAAAGAAATTTTTCAAATATCCCATTTCCGCGCATGCATCACAGAAGTGTTAAAATTAAAAATAAATCCACCGTTCAAAGTAAAAGTGTTAAATACTAAGCACATTTAGAGATCCTCGCTTAGGTGCTTTTAGCACTTAACTTGAGCTAGCATTATAGCCTTAACAAATGCTGTGGCTGCATTAACACGGGTCTCCCGTGCCACGTTCAAAACATTTATTGCAGTTTCCGCCTCGCATTTTATTTACTAAAAGTCACTTCTGTAATCGTAAATATATAAACTTTTAGACGTAGAGTGTGTTTATATGGAGGTGTGGGAGCAATATTCGTTTAGGATATTGTAGTTTTACATTGATTTTTATTCTGGCATGTATGAAGGTACATCCATACATATTTTGTTTTTAAATACATATTTTGGACCTTTACCGAGTTAACTGATATTTCAATACGAGCCAAAGAATTGATTTCTAACTAAATATTATTAAAGGTTTTTAAGATTTGATAGGTTTAGTTCACATAGGGATGATAAAAAAAGAAAGTAGGTATAATAAATATAAAAAGAATTATGTTAAATTTTAAATTACAATACGTTTAGCAGACATTCATTGATAAATCAACTAAAAAATCAGCATTACATAACGAGTTATAGCTTTCGACAAAAAACAAATCTTGCGAGACATATAGGTTTTATTATGCGGCCGTATCTATTTTACTCTAACATGCATATTGCATATCAAATAATTAATTAAAGCAACTACTCGTATTCCCTTTTATAAGTAAGATTCATAAACAACAAAGCACAAAAGAATTTATTCCACATTGTTGTTAAAATTGTATCCAAATAAACTGAGAAATATTCATCTCGCCAACGTCTATTGTTATGGATAACAATAGCTCTTGTATCTATTTTATTAAAACTTTATGATCTTGCAACTAACATTGTACCTGCCTCACAACTCACATTGACTCAACAACTGAGGAACAAGAAATTTATAAAATTTATATAGTATGAGCCCTGAGATCACATTGAAGTTCAATTTCATAAAATATTTTTAAGGGAAATCAAAATTAACATTGAGTGGAACCATAGTTCCATAGAAAACTTGCGTCAAATAATGAGTACCTATCTCATTAGAGGTGCCATTGCGTTTCGTTGGCTAAGCTTAGCTACACTTACCCACTTTACATACTTTTCTTTTCCGGCGCTCATTATTCCTATATTTTAGTGGTTCCATCCAATCGAATCCATCCAAAAGGCCAGCAGCGCATTCGTGCGTCAATTAGCTTTGCGATTGTCTATGGGCTGCCACCGCTTGCTATTAACCTACTGCTCTAGCATAGTATATAAAAAATATTATAGTAAGATTTTAATGTTTTACGATAGACGTGCGATATGCGTTAAACTATTTTTCTCACAAAGATTAAGAATCAATAAAAATTAGTATAACTTGGCACTGATAAAATACTACAGAGCAAACATGCTGATATATCAAATCTTTGAACATTGTACTGCAATTATGGCATACATTTATCTCTATCCCATGTCGTCACGCTCGACGAAGCACGTAAATTTATATGCATCCACAGACCTTAATCATAATAATGGTCTGAGTGAATTTGGAAAAATATATCTATAAAAGAAATTTCACGAGAAATTCATACATTATTTTTCCATACACGTTCCATTTTAACATACATCATGGCTTCAGTTAGTACAACGAAATACCATATTCTGACCGAAAATTAAATGAGAATGGATTGTTGACATTAAGTGGTTACTGACTCGAATAAAATTCAGTATAAAAATGTGGTTTTTATTTCTAAGTAAAATTATTCTAATTTGCTAAAGCAAACTTTATGATATTCTACATTTTAACAAATTACTAATGCAGTTTAAAGACGATTAAAACTCGTAAAATTTCGACACGTGAAACTTCTTTTGATTATGTGAAACATATTTAAAAAAAAATACACAAACATACCATTAGACTTAATGACCGGTCCTTTGAAAGTAACATTGCGAAAGAAATAATCTTAATACCAACGTATTTCACTGAGTGTGGAGGAATATTAAAGGTTGGAAACTCGAGCAGAATACTTATTACTTTTAAAGGGAGTGTGGGAAGTGTTTACATTTGAAAAATAATTCTGCTCTTAAAAACCTCTGCAATAACATTTGATTCAACATTCATGGATGATGGTTATCATTAAATTAATAACCAAAATACTAACCATGTGTGGGTTTTGATTAGAAATCTATATATAACAATTAATAAATTGGAATGAATAACAAAAATAATAATACCCCGTTTTATTCAAAGTACCTTAGATACGTAACATAAGCGAAGTTCAACAGTAATCTCTTTATACGTGTTTAATCGATATTCACTTAGTAACAGTTTGGCTCTTTGAAATCGGTAACAGTATCGCGTCAGCTCGCATACCATGAACGCCGACACCAAGAAATTTATATCAAACCAGTACGGAAGGGTGAACGTTCAACCGATTGAAAGATGCCGAGTCAACTTCTGCACGGACTTGGAAAAGTCCGTTTTAATGAGTAACTTTGAACGACGTGGTTGGAATCAGGTCGGACCAGACGATGATTGGAACTTTTATTGGGCGTCGACACAAACTTGTCGCAATCTTTTTAGCGTCGAGAGCGGATATCGGATGAACGATAATCAAATAATCAATCATTTCCCGAACCACTACGAGCTATCAAGAAAAGATCTGTTAGTTAAAAATATCAAAAGATATAGAAAAGAATTGGAACGAGAAGGAAGTCCCTTAGCTGAGAAGGTGGAAGTTACCCTGCAGGGTGGTCAGATCGTAAACAGATACGCTCATTTGGACTTTATTCCTGTAACTTTCGTTCTCCCAGCAGACTACAATATGTTTGTCGAAGAATACCGCAAGTCGCCGCAAAGTACTTGGATTATGAAGCCTTGTGGAAAATCCCAGGGTACTGGAATTTTTCTCATAAACAAACTATCAAAGTTGAAGAAGTGGTCTCGAGAGGCGAAAGCTCCATTCCACCCGCAACTGAGCAAGGAAAGCTATGTGATATCGCGTTACATCGATAACCCCCTTCTCATTGGTGGAAAGAAGTTTGACTTACGTTTATACGTTTTGGTTACATCATTCCGTCCTCTTAAGGCGTATTTATTTCAACTAGGCTTCTGTAGATTTTGTACTGTAAAATACGATACAAGTGTAACTGAGTTAGATAATATGTATGTACATTTAACTAATGTGAGCGTACAGAAACACGGGGGAGATTATAACAATATACACGGAGGGAAAATGAGTGTTGAAAACTTACGTTTATATTTAGACGGGACAAAGGGTAGGGCGATTACTGAGAAATTATTTGCAGCCATGCAGTGGCTTATTGTACATTCTCTTAAGGCTGTATCATCAGTGATGGCGAACGACAGGCATTGTTTTGAATGTTACGGCTACGATATTATAATTGACAATCAATTGAAGCCTTGGCTAGTTGAAGTGAACGCTTCACCTTCGCTTACATCAACGACTGTCAATGACAGAATAATGAAGTACAAGTTAATAGACAACATGATATCTGTAGTGCTACCGCCGGACGGTATACCAGACGTACGTTGGAACAAAGTACCAACTCCTGAAGCTCTTGGTAACTTCGACTTGCTTATAGATGAGGAATTACTTGAAAAAGAGGAATCAGCGAGTACTGGAAGGTTAATAAAGAGTCATAAAAGCAGAGCGCAAATGTCTTAATCATAAGTCCAGACATGGCGCCGTTATTTATAAACAGAAGCAAGAGACTGTTGTTTTATTATGAAGCAATTTCATCTTATTATTCATTGAACATTTACATACTATGACTCAGATAGTGCTCTAAATAAGATGATTATACTACTAAATATACCTATAAAATATATTTGTACGTGTGTTCGTACTATTTTCTTGCCGTCTTGATCGTATGTATAAACCCTATAATAATAGTCATCATAATAATATTATGCTAATGAACTTAAATTTTGAAATAATTATCGCAAACGATAAAAAAATATTCTCTCTATATATTTTAATTGCGTTTTAACAATATAAAAAAATAAAAGTAGGTACATGTATTTACTTAAACTACCTACAATACTACTAACCTACATCTGTGAAATACGATCTCTAAGAGATTAAGTACCCTGGAAGCTTTATACTTTCTATGGATTAAGCAATATTTATAAACCTGCAATATTCTCTAATCGCTCGCTAAGTTCAGTGGATTAATCGCCCGCTGTTTACGCGGCGAACACGTTGCTAATTTACATTTTAATGTTTGCCCGTTGCCGTCCAGGAAAAATATCGCCACACCGCTACAAGCATAACTTCCAGAGTGTTCTATATGTTAAGTAGGCAACAACACCGCTTAATAGTGCAAAAGTTTCATAAAACACCGCTTTAACTCGCGACTTATAGGTATGTGGATTAATTTCGTAGCGGTAATTCTCGTAGTAAAATTATAATTTCGCATGCTCACGATACTTGATACTAGGTTAGCTTATTTATAGGCTATTTTGATGATGGTCGAGATTGAAATGATATGGAAAATGTTATTTTGCTGGAAATACATTTTATGGCTTAATAAGATACTAACATTTAAGGTTTTTGTTATTGTAGCAGTTGCACTACGCCACTTGATTGTTTTTATGTGTAAATTTTCAAATTTTTGGTTATTGGAAAGAACACTTTGAATGACGAGGTTACTCACTAATTAAGTAGTTGCCATAAATGTTTTTTTTATGCAGATGTAGATTTCTTAATCTACATCTAATCATCTAATATCTACAGATAATATTATCTATTGGTAACTAAATCCTTATTAAATAAATAATGAAGTTACCACTAACACTATACTTTTGATAAAAGGTATTAGGTAACTACTTTTTTAAACTATGATTCTAACAAAAACATTCCCGTGAAATATTGCAAGTGACTCTGAAGTTCAAACTTTGATTAAATCTGGCGAGAATGCTCCATCATCTTATTATAATTTAAAAGAATTGGACGTTGGTCTTCTTATAAGATTAAGTATACCAAATTTTCTTAAGAGCAATTGAAAGAAACAATTACTTTATTATTTAGGTAAGTATTTTATATATCATATATCGATTACACCTACGTGTCTCACAAATTTAAATATTTTATTCACAAAGTATATCCCTCTATGATTGTTGAGTTTTTTGTTTTTTTATCAAAATAAATATTATTAATAAACAATTCTAGTTTTCCATACAATATGAGTACCCAATAAACCTTGTAGTA
Source organism: Eurema hecabe (assembly GCA_026213755.1). Classification (NCBI taxonomy): domain Eukaryota; kingdom Metazoa; phylum Arthropoda; class Insecta; order Lepidoptera; family Pieridae; genus Terias; species Terias hecabe. The sequence goes on from JADANM010006710.1 coordinate 5,730,547, forward strand.
CCTTTTCAATATTGCTCTCTACGATATTACTAAAGCAGAATCAGAAAATACAGATTGAATCATAAAATTGGAATCTATAAAATATTTTCAACGCAAGACTGGTTGTAGTGCGGAATTCTATTGGACATACCTTCGAGAAACGACCATTGTACCTAGTTCTTAAGCCTGTAATGTGTATAACATCTACAGAATATTCTTCATATTCTTATATTTATCTTGAGGTTCTTAAGTTCGGATTTGAATAGACAATGTTTTTGTTGAAGCTAAAATTATAGGGATATATACAAATATATCATAAGTGGACAAAAATAAAAGCGTCAATCTTGCTTATAAGGACCAAGCGATATGGTTATCGGACCCATGTTATTTTTGTTGTTGTTACGTAAAAAACACTGTCGTATAAAGAAGGTATATATTAAAACGAAATTGTGGAACAATATTACGTTCTCAGAAGTTATATATAATCTTCGTTTTTTTTAAAAATGCAGTGTCAAGGCGTAGAATGAGTAAGTGTTTATCAAACACCATAATATATCTTTATTTACCTACAAGATAACACCCTTTATAACAAACAGTAGTCGAATTGTCGAAGACATTTTTTTCTTATTAATCAACTACTTAGGATTACTACAACATATTCGCTGCGATTTGCTTATACGATTTGATATAACTTTTTATTGAAACGAGATTGGAAATGGGATAGCGTGTAATTGAATTTTGTTATTTTCAATACGTCAAACATTTATTTCATGTCTACAAGATGGAAGTATGCATACACATGAAAATGTGCCAAATAGAGTTAGATATTATTATGTATTGAATACGGTGAATTATGAAACATGACATTTTTTTTCATTATTATTTATTATCTCATGTCTGTTTTTTTTTTGATCCGATCTAATATTCCTTATCCAATTAAAGTGTAGAATGAGACCACCTAGGTGTTCAATATCCGTAAAATGGTCCTAAGTTGTCTAAAGCTATCTGCGCAAGTTCTAACGTCAGGACGTTAGTTAGTGCCGGTGTAACTCCGGTATTAATGAATCGGCAAACTTCGGGGAACCTAGCACGGCCTTCCAAACTCCGCAGCTAACCACCTAGGTTACGGTACTTTAACTATTAACTGTAAGTGATATTACGGAACCGCATTGCTATTAATCGCTTTTGGAGTTTCTCGTATGTGTTTGATACCAAAAGTCGTTCCTATTACAACGTTCATTAGTATATTGTTTATTATTACGAAGTGTAAATTCCGCCGTGTATTAGAAAAAGACAATTAAATTCTTCATAAGAAATTAAAATGTTGTTTCATTAAAACTTTAAAATGATTTATGACTGAGCAAATTAAAATCATTGATTTTTCAAGTCGAATATTTAGTTTTCTTTATATATTATACTTCAGATTATAAAATTAAAAAGTATTCAGTGGTTAACGGTATTTTTTTACCCTTTGACAATAATATACTTTTTTTATAAACTCTTTGATCAATACAATCTTCGATGAAACGTCACTTCCATTGTAGACATTTTTTGTATTTAATCAAATGAAATAATTTGTTAAAATGTTTTGTAGTTTTGTAATATTTATTTAATTTTTTTACCTCATATTTTCCGGGACTCGTTTTCTTTAACTATATAATGGCTTTGGAAAAACAGAAAAACTCTCCCAACTCCCACACAAAAGCCCTGATACCCGCCCCAGAACGTGAAAAGCGAGTAACATATTGCACTGACTTAGAAAAATCAGTGATCATGACAAATTTTGAACGGCGTGGTTGGATCCAAGTTGGGCCAGAGGATGAGTGGAACTTTTACTGGTCATTCACTCAAAACTGTCGCAATATATTTAGCATCGAAAGTGGCTACCGAATGAACGATAATCAAATGATAAACCATTTCCCCAATCATTACGAACTGTCACGAAAAGATTTGTTGGTGAAAAACGTGAAACGATACCGAAAAGAATTGGAACGCGAGGGAAATTCTTTAGCCGAAAAAACTGAGGTCACTCTTCCGAACGGACAAATTGTTACACGTTACACCCACTTAGATTTTATACCCGTTACTTATGTTTTGCCGGCGGACTACAATATGTTCGTGGAAGAATATAGAAAATCCCCGCAAAGTACGTGGATTATGAAACCCTGTGGTAAATCTCAGGGGGCCGGCATTTTCTTGATAAACAAACTATCAAAACTAAAGAAATGGTCCCGTGAGGCGAAAACTCCGCTCCACCCACAGCTCAGTAGTAAAGAATGCTATGTTATTTCACGTTATATTGATAATCCTCTTTTGATTGGCGGAAAAAAGTTTGATTTAAGATTGTACGTTTTGGTGACATCATTTAGACCGTTAAAAGCTTACTTATTTCAGCATGGGTTCTGTAGATTTTGTACCGTTAAATATGATACAAGTGTCACGGAATTAGACAATATGTATGTTCATTTGACAAATGTAAGCGTTCAAAGGCACGGTGGTGACTATAACAGTCTGCACGGCGGAAAAATGAGCATTCAAAATTTCCGGCTATACTTACAAGGAACTCGTGGTCGTAGCGTTACTGAGAAATTGTTTGCTGAAATACATTGGCTGATAGTACATTCACTCAAAGCAGTGGCTCCTGTAATGGCCAATGATCGACATTGTTTTGAATGCTATGGATACGACATAATAATTGATAGTACCTTGAAGCCGTGGTTAATTGAAGTTAATGCATCTCCTTCTCTGCAGTCAACGACTCATAATGACAGAATTTTAAAATATAAACTTATTGATAATATTGTGTCTGTAGTTGTGCCTTCTGGAGGTATACCAGATGCTCGCTGGAATAAAATACCTTCTGAAGAAGCATTAGGAGATTTTGAGATCCTAATTGATGAAGAATTAATTGAAAGAGAAGATGTTAATTCGCGTTATAATAAATTTCATAAATTTAAACAATAATTTTAATAGGTATGTATTTTTAATTAGCCATCGCCAGTATAGAACAAATTAAAAAATATAAAATGAAATCCAAATGCTGTTTTATTTTTTTGAATTATGCTTTGAATCTTTACTATCTTCTGCGAGTGTCTCTTTGTACAAGAGATCTTCATCGATAAGTTTTTCAAATTTTCCCAATGCGTCACAGCTTGGAACTTTATTCCAACGTGCATCAGGATAACCATCCGGTGGAAGGACAATATTCAAAAGATCTTCAATCAAATTGTATTTAAGTATTCTATCGTGAATAGTAGTTCCCGTCATAGATGGCGAGGCGTTCACTTCAATCAACCAGGGTTTTAAATTATTATCGATTATTATATCATAACCATAGCATTCAAAGCTATGCCGATCATTGATCATAACTGGCGCAACAGCCTTCAAAGAATGCACTATCAACCACTGTATGTCTTCAAATAATTTATCGGTTACATCTCGACCCCGAGTGCCTTCTAAGTACAACTTTAAATTTTGTATTCCCAGTTTTCCACCATGATTTGTATTATAGTCTCGCCCGTGCTTTTGCACACTAACGTTTGTCAAATGTATATACATATTATCGAGCTCCGTTAAGCTAGTATCGTACTTCAAGGAACAAAACCTACAGAATCCGTCCCGATACATGTAAGCCTTTAAAGGGCGAAAAGATGTAACAAGAACGTAAATCCTCAAATCGAATTTCTTTCCCCCGATCAAAAGCGGATTATTTATGTACCGTGAAATTACATATGTATCTCTGCTAGTGAGTTGGTGTTGTAAATATTTTTTTGATTCCCGGGACCATCGTTTTAGTTTTGACAGTTTGTTTATCAGAAAAATGCCAGCCCCTTGGGATTTGCCGCAAGGCTTCAAAATCCACATCGTTTGGGGCGATTTCTTGTATTCTTCGAGAAAAAAATTGTAATCACTGGGCAAAATAAATGTCGTTGGAACGAAATCTAAATGTAAATATCGGCTAATAACCTTTCCATCGGGGAAGCGTATTTGACATTTTTCGGCGAGAGGATTGCAATCTTTTTCCAAGTCCTTTCTGTACCGCTTTATATTTCTAACGAGCAAATCTTTGCGAACTAATTCATAATGATTTGGGAAATGGTTAATTATCTGATTGTCTTGTAGTCTATATCCATTTTCTAAATTAAATATGTTACGACACGTAACTGTATTGGACCAATAGATATTCCATTCGCTTTCGGGTCTAACTCCTCGCCATCCCCGCCTCCGAAAGGTGTTAATTACGATAGATTTCTCGAAATCCGTACAAAAACGTACAACCTTTTTTTCGTAGATCTTTTCATTTCTTCCATACATACTGAGTCCTACATAATTACTAGACGCGTACTGCATGACGTTTGTTTTAAAAACTAGTACAACTTTATCTGCAACCACCTAGATCAGAATTTAACCGTTAGAAAATCTTCCTACGTGCTAGGATTATTGATAAGAATCCCTCACTTACTCGTAACTTAAGCAATGAAAACTTAATAAAATAAATACGTATAAATCTAGCACGAATTCGATAATGACACGTAATCGACGTAGTTGGATACTCTTTGGTGTTTGTATGTAAAAGAGCCTTCGCCAAAGAGGTTAAACAAGTTGAAGATTAGCAATATACCTACACAAAATAAAGACATTATCAGGTACTGCACACTACTATCTTTAAATTTGATTTATAATAATTAATCTGGTTAATATATAATTTAGTATGCAAGCGTTGACTACTGTGAATGTAGGGGTGAAAATTTAACAATGATAATTTTCTTTGCAGAATATATGCCGAGGTCGTGTTCCTGCGACTTCATTTATCACTGTTACCCTTTATTGTGCGGAGATAATACAAAATTATCCTTTCCGGGGATGGTGACAAAGAATCTTTTTGCACACACGAGTTCTCGGAACACTTTTTGCTGCCGTTTTTATGTTAATTAGATTTTTAAAACAACGCTCTATGGCTGCCTTTTGTGTAGGTACCCTGAAAATGCTAACAAAAATAATTAAAATCTAGTTAGAGGATACATTTATATTGTTAAAAATGGTAAATGATGGTGTAACTATAAAATGTACATGCATAGAAAACTGGGTTCAAGTAATTTGCTCACATCTCCTAAATCTCGTAAGAGCTGACATTACTATTCATGATGTGTTCTTATTAATTCTTACCATTATTCCATTATTCCACACCTTTCATTAAAAATCCAGTAACCAAGCAAGTCTTCCCGTTTTGCAAATTGTAGCTACAAACAAACCTCCAACTAATGAACAACTCTTAATACAAAATTGACTCAATTTTTAAAGCTGCTCTTTCGAAAATGTACTGCCGATAAATAAGTCCAGGTTTTTATTTACTATCTTTCATACTATGGCACTTTTGCGCATTCCAGAGATAAATTGAACAATATTCCATCATTATATAACAAAGAACCGTTATCCATAACGTTAGAATGATAATATCACAATCATAACAAATCTGGAGAGAGCTCTAATGCCGAAAAGGGACCATTAATTAAGGAGGGTCGATGTTAATCGTTCGGTATTATCAATAAGAACGCTATTAGGTTTAATCTTCGGCATTTGTTGATTCGCTTAAAGAAGGCTATTATAAAATGCCATTTTTTGTAGTGGGGAAATCCTCATTACCTATGGACCTAGGAATATGGACCGTGGGTATTATTAATATTGTAAATGCAATAAGTTACTCGATTATATTAAGTAATTTAAATATATTTTACCGAGATATTCAAGTAAAATAAAATAATAAGGTAGAATAATAAAAGATTGTACCTAATAGATTGGTGTCAGCAATTTTGCGATTATGGACGGAATTTTTCTATTAGCTTTTGTGGTTCTTGCACAAGTGAACGTCGGAAAAATCTACATTACCTTGCAGAAAATGTAAGAGTAATCAAGAACTAGAAATAAGATAACTAAGCTTTTTTTATAATTAGTGCAAGAGAATATGTAAAAGTTGCGTAAAGTATCCTATAAATGAAAAATAATGCATAAGATGAAAAATAAAAAGTGCCAATAAAAAGCTGATTAACTCTTAAATAAGAACTATAGCCATAACATATTATAAGCCAATAGTTATACAACGTGTAACAGAAATGCGTGGTAATATTTAAGGATCGCAAAGAATACCTAATTTTAAATGAATGCATTAAAAATTCATTTCATTTGAACTATTTATCAAGATATTGATTTATTATTTATTATTGACTAGCATATCGATATTTAAATTTATCGACGCTACGACATCACTTTAGAGCTATCAGCTGTGACGTATCAAAGACCACATGACCCTATGACAATGCATTTCATTGAAAAAGTTACTGCTGTCTCTGTCATTAGAATTCGAAAAGTGATGTAACGCTTTTGTTTTGATTTTCATATTATCAATTTTATTGATGAATTAATGAAATAAAATATCAAATATGTTTATTTTAATGCGGGGACTTGTATATAGACTATCTATGAGCATCTGAAAATCACGCAAAAATACTACCACACATTTCTGTTACACGTTGTATAAGATAATCTTCACAGTAAGAATTGAAGTAATAATTAACTTTATTTCCAGACTTAAATATTTTTAGAAACTAACGTCCAGCATTTAATTTATGTGTAAACGTTTAAAGCCTAGAAAAGCTAAGCCATTCCATATTCTAACGTTTATAAATCGTAGGCTCGCGTTAATCTATGTGTGACTGAAAGTAACGTCGTAAAACTTCGTAAAAAACGAACGATGGTAATATTTTTGCTGTTGCTAAAATGGTTAGAACGCTGAAAATTTTCGAACATATTTTTCCGATGTAGGCAATATTTAATAATCTTTTATATGCTATTATAAAGTATGTTCTCGGTGAAACCAAAAAAAGTTTTGTCATATACTTCACCAATAGTAGTAATAGACAGAGTACAACAATAGAGACTGAATTGGGAAGGTTTAGAAATAGACATACCACAATCACAGCTGGGGTTGCCTTCTATAAATATTAATATAAGTTGAAAAAAACTTTTCATGTATTAAAATTATTTATTCTTACGACATAAATCTGTAAACTACAACAATTGATAATAAAATATAAAAATAATTGCATATGATTTTTCTAGAACCAGAGACCATCTTCCGGTTCCTCTTCGCTGTCTGTGACTTGCAAATCGTCTTGTATTGCTGGTTCAGGCTGAAAAAAAATTAACTATAACCATTGTTCTTAATTTGAACAGAATACTTGTTTTCAAAGCTTTTCCCACTCGTACTACAACGAATTTTTAAGGTTATGTTTCTCTATTATTCATGTAGAACTCGGAGAACTCTCTACTTCCTTATTTATTTCTATGAACAAGGTACATTTACTTCAATTGTCGAAACCCTACCAAGAAACAGAAGACTTAATGCTACTTGTGTAAATTATTCATAGTCTGTAAATTCTTAACTACATACAACACCCATCCATCCATACATACACCCACATACACCCAAACACCCATACACACATACACTACAGAAAACCAATCGTCTCTACTCGGAACTTGTAAAGGGAACAATGGCACCTGTAACACAGCTCTTAGCTACTATGGGTCCCATCAACCCTATATATATTTCTGTATATATTTTGTATTTGTAAATTAAATTAAATAAATAAATAACATAACATAAAATAAATTCATAAATAATCACATTAAACACAACTGGCAACCCAGAAGTCACATACCTGCCAGTTGTCGAGTGGTTCTTCCTTAAAGTGTGGTTGTTCGGGCAACCCGGGCATTCCAGATATCCCGGACATTCCAGGCATACCGGACATACCGGACATGCCCATCTCCATCGGCGGCTCCAGAGACATGTCCGGCTCTATTGGTTCCTCCTGATAACAATCACATCATATTTCATGGTTTCAATTGTAACGGAGAATAAATAATTTATTGACAAGAATTATTGTATCTTATTCAAAACTAACTGGTAAACCCCAGCGTATAGTACGCGTCACGAATCTTTAGCGCTGAACGAAACCTGCGCAGAAGTCAAAAATAAGGTATCGAGGTAACGGCGCGGCGCGCGGGGCGCGTGATCGTCGAGTGCGCGAGCGTTGATTGGTTGTCCCAGTCGTGTTGTCTCTCTCGCACCAATACGTCAATTACGACGCGCACTATATTTCCCATATTATATTGCTGTAAGGTAAGCAATAAGTACTTACCTACTATTGCTAAGGTGGTAGTCATGGCGCTAGGCTAATTTGGGTCGGCAGGCCTGAAGTGGTACCGATCGCACAGAAAATCTACGTCAAGTTATAACATGCAATGAATAACAGATGTCATTGCGTTTCGTTTTCTTTGTCCCAAATCGCCCTGTGTCATCCTTTCCTTTTCATTTTATTTTACGGCCGTCAACACATACTTTGCCAACCTTGATGGGCGTGTAGTAGTAATGCAGTGTAGTTGTCTATTATGTGGTCGAGGTCCACGTCGTGCGTTAAATATAAATAACACACAAACAGAAGCAACCTTATGTTTGTGTGTTATTTAACGAACGGCAACACATTCGTGACACACTTAACCTTGCTCATCAAGTGGAGGTGAAAAAAAAATGAGAGGTGAAAAAAGCAAATACCTTGATGGGCGGGTAGTGGTAGTCCATGGAGTGGTCCAGGTCCACGAGGTCGTGGGGCGGCTCGTCGGGCAGCTCGCGCTTGATGGGGAACTCGCTCGGGTGGAAGCTGGGCCCGCCGCCCGGCTCGTCTTCTGTTATATACATACTTATATTATTATTCTCCTCTCATAACTTAATATCATTTACTAGCCGGGCTCCGCGTTATGCATGTACAATACGCATAAACCTTACTCCTAAACTCTATCTGATAAAAAATCGGTTGCGTAGTTTGAAAGATTATTTAGAAAACAATACATAGGGACAGACAGAAGAAAGCGCCATTGTTTTATACTATGGTATGAAGATAAAAAGGGTATTATGCTGATAGTTATAAAAAATATCGACTACAAAACACTCTCATATCGATACCGTTATAAAAGTCCATGTCAAACTTCAACCATTTTAACTTAGTAGTCTTTGTATGAAAGACAAACAAAAATCCTTATATAGAATCTTATTACATAGATTATTTATAGTTAAATTGATTAAATATAAAGTACAGACCGGATTTAACAGAAAGCTGCACCAATGTCCCCATGTCATCCTTCTGTTCCACCTCCTCCAGACCTGAACTGCCGCTGTCTGAATACTGTAGATCTAAACAATTAAAAAAAAAATTAAATATATTACTTTTCCATATAAAAAACCACATGCAAAAATTTTGCTTACCATCAACCAAACTATTTTGATCCTTTCTGGGACGGCCGCGTTTCCTTGGCGTTGCCTCTGTTAACAAAAGAGCACTATTACATTTCTATACCAATAATGTTTAGAAATATTGTCTGTTGAAAAATAGTTGCTTTTATAAAATTAAGGGGTTCTTTATGATCATATCATAAAATAACAATGTCGAAAAATCCCTCCTTGAATTTAAGAGCGAGAGATTTCAATGTCTAAATTTAAAACTTATTATTTATTTATTTTTTTGTTTTTTTTTTTTTTAATTAAAAACTTTCTGCTCCCTCTCTTATCGTCGCTCACTCTTCTTCTACTGTGGAAGGGACACCGGGGTCACACACTAGTGTCACTCACCGTCAGTGGAGGTGGAGGGAGTCGGCTTGTGTTTCCTCGGCCTGCCTCTCCCTCTCTTCTCGTCGCTGACCGGCATCTCCTCCTCCGTGTCACTGACGTCAGCCTCCTCTAACATTTTCTGCTGGACGCGAGCTATGTTCGCCTCCAGTTGGCTGACGTGCTCGTCGAACTAAAGTAAGTTAAGAAGTCATAATTAGACTTTGTTATTATAAAATCTCATACTTAAAACTACTCAATACATTTATCTCCTTCTCCTCTACTTTTATCCTTTACTTTATACCCATTTTTTAAAAATCCTTTCCTATGTGCTACCAATTTATTTGCTAACATAGCTTTGGATTTATTCATGAGCTGAAGTGGTCGCTTCCCATCAGGCAATACTTGCTCTATTGCCTGCCATCACATAAAAATCATATGTACAACAAAGCAATCTTATAAAAAATCCGTTTTTTTTATAGATACGGAAGCTTGAAAACGAAAAATGGTTTTACGCGAGCATAACAGCTAGTATATAATGACATATATTTTTTGACTTGATATTTAAACACTAATATTACCTGTTCAAGTGATTCCTGCGTTCTTATAAGGGCATTCTTATAACAAAGCTGCGTTCTTATAACAAAGCATCATAAGAGGGTTCCGTTTTTTTAATTATAGATACGGAACCTTAAAAACTGAAAATGGTTTTACGCGAACATTACAGCTAGTATATAAAGACATATATTTTTTTGACTTGATATTTAAACATTAATATTACCTGTTCAAGTGATTCCTGCGTGACTTTCAGTATAGCTTCGGCCTGTCTGGTGAATTGCGAGTTGGGCCCGTTGTACGCGCGGCAGTTGTCCACTAACAGCTGTATATCGCGTAAGAACTCGTCCCGGCTGTGGTATTTGTGGGCTGCAACATTTTATTTAATTAATAATTAATCTATTTTTTTTATGCCTAACAGGTGAACCAATGACTCTTTTTTAAGAATATACATTGGAGTACGGACGGAAAATATGAGGACGACTTTCATATTATGTTTTGTTTTTTTAATCAATATATGATGTTCTAATTTCGACGATTTTTTAATTATCATAATGCCGACTTCTACGTACCCAACAACGACTGCACCAATTTTATTCATGTTTACTTTATTGTATAGTTGATGTTAGTAGCAAATGAATAGTTGAAATATATAAAATTATATCAGGCTTGATGCGAATAAAACCTCTGAACACTTCTAGTTTAACATAACAATTTTTGGGTAACATTTTATAGCGTACCTTGTATTTTCTTGCCAATAGTCTCCATATCGATCGGTTTCTTGATAACATTATAATAGTCCTTCACTTGTTTCTTGTTCACTGGTTTCAGGAATGGCCACGCTTCAGGCATTATTTTCAATTTCGTTGTTAAGAGATTCTCGAATATAAATGAGAGAGCAACCTGGGGGAATATACACATTTATGAAGATAATTTGAATTTGAATGATATAAGGAAATGTATTTTAATCTATCTAGAAAAGTGAGGATCGTGTTGTGAAATTCCAAAAATAATAATTAAATTAGTGTTATGTTAATTTTTACTGTCGTTTTGAATATTTGATAATTGAAATTAAAAAAATAAGTCGCCTTATTTGTTTAGACGGCGTTTTTCGTATTTGCTACAAGAACAAATTATAGATATGGTAAATAATCGCATTAAAAAAATGTGCACGTATGTCGTAATAACCCAATGACTTAAAGTAATCTTTTCAGTATAATATGAAAATGATATAAATCATACAATACCTGATCGTTATCATCGAGAAGTGGATTTATTTGTTTCTCCAGTTTCATAAATTGTTCCTCCTTTTCGGCAAGCTTCTCGAAACATCTTTGCATCATCCGCTGAGCGGCTACCGTTAAGCTACTGTTAGCTCCTACAGATACATGTTAAAATTTAATTTGTATAAGAACATAACCCCTGTATTCACACTTAATACTTTATATTAGAACGTCAATCAAATTGAAAGATGCCTTATGTCGAGACTTCGGCTATAAGAGGTGAAAATTATAAATTTGCGAGGTTATTGTGAACTATTTCTAGATATTAAATATTTTATAATTCTTTCAATAATAGGAAATTCTTTTTTTACTATAAACCATACAAAAATATGAGCAGGCAGGCAGGCGGTATGGGCTCTGATTGCCACGAGGAAGAGCTAGTATATTATTTAACAACAATCGCTTAAATGAATACTTTAACTACATATAAAATCATTCTGATATGAACGTACCGTTGTATAAATTAGAATTCTCCACAATCTGGTTGACATCAGCAAGGAACTCTTCGCGGCTCTGATAGTGTTTTTGCCGCAAATTGTCTCTGATGGTCTGCAAGTCCATGGGACGCGACACGATGCGGTAGTAATCCGCCACCATCTATACAAATGAAAACCGTAATAGAATCTGTTCCATTGGAAACTGATTAATATATTTATACACTGAGATAGCACTGTAAAAAAATATAAGAATGTAGACTGAAATTTAATACTACCTAGTACCTACCAATGTAATTTAATACTACTGATGATAATGATGTGAATGCAATCTTGCATTAGAGGGTAATATGGTACATATCAGGGTAATATACTTTTAAAAGATTTAAAAGAAAAAAATAGGTAGATCCGCGTCGCGTATGATAAAGTATGAGTAAAAGCAAACATACTCATTTATAAGCAAGTGTACGACAGGGCGACGCAAAAAAAAAAATTAAATCAAGCGCAGGCTTTGTCTGTCTCTATAATTATCAATACCTTCGGGTCGAAAAGGCTGTACATCATCAGGTAGGTACCGTATATGGTACTAGTCCATGATCATCGTTCTTAGTACTAGTACTAGGCTGGCAGCGATGAGAAGATGGTAGACGTACCTTCGGATTAACCGGGAAGAGGAAAGAAAGGCTGCACATCGGGCAGATGCCTCATATGGTTTAAGACGTCCTCCAGCAGCGACGAGAGCCTGACGAGCGGGTCGGTGCGGCGGCGCTCGGCGGGGCGCCGCACGAGGTAATCACGTTTAACTAGTAGTTCATGGCCGCAGTAAAGGGTACCAGTACCAGGTTGTCAGCAATGAGAAGGTGGTATACGTACCTTCGGATTAACCGGGAAGAGGAAGGGCTGCACATCGGGTAGATGCCTCATATGGTTTAGGACGTCCTCCAGCAGCGACGAGAGCGTGAC
>JADANM010006710.1:5782566-5815895 GCA_026213755.1 Eurema hecabe
AAATCATAACCCTCCTTTGGCTTTGCCGTAGTCGGGTAAAAATACACCCTGATTAAAGAATTAATAAAATATACTACGGGTATCGATTATAATAACTAATCGTTGATTCTTAAAAATAATTCTAATAAAATATAGTACTGAACCTCATCTAAAATTTTCTATGACAAAAAGATTATTACGAAACGTTTTACACGTAGAATGTGCAACTTAAGAAATATTTGCTCATTAAGTATTCAAAGCTGAGCTTTAGCAAATTTGCTTCCCGCTGTGTGTATGATCTTTAGATATACAAAACAAATTTTGATACATGTATTTTTTGATAATAAATAGAGTGATTCAACGAAGAGGTTGTGACTTTAATTCCCGTTTTGTTAGCGAAGTAAAAAAAAATCAAAGGAAATGATGTATGAGAAATGCTTGTTTTGGATTGATGCAGGTGTACGCTAACTCAGTATCGACAGCTGTTAGAAGAGATTTGTTTCAAAACAATCGCCAAAACTACCTCTGACGTGAGCTTCGAAGGCTACACATGAATAATTTATTGCATAAATTTAGTATCGGTTTATGGCGCGATGTTAAAATGCTTTTCAATAAAAAATGGTTATGCAAAACATATTTTTATGAAAACATCAAACTAGCTTTTGGCAACGACAAATTGCAAACATATAAAACACACCCAAATCAAACCATTCTATAACTTACGTTCAATTTTTCAGTAAAATGTTTCGACGGGATGCGAAAAAAACATCGTTAGTTCTATTCATATCTAGGCTACAATTATCAAGGCAAAAATTAATTAAATTTCACTACGTAGGTACTTACGGCGTACCTAATTTCTAAAGCAACTTATGATTAATCAATATGTCTGAAACACGGCGAGATAATTAATAATTGAGAGGCAGTTGAGGCATTTTCCTGAAGTAACGATACACTTAGAAAAGTGGAGAGCTGATGTTTTGAACGTCAGAAACAAAACGACACCTGAGCTCTGAGATGTGAGAAATGGGGCCGACTTTTGATGTAGATCATTCTGGACGCTTTATGGAAAAATGAGCATCGTAAAATACAAGTATTTACAGCTAATGATATAGTATTTTTTGCGTTTATTACAATAGGACTACAAGTTTAACATAAGAGTTCCTAAAATAATTCATATTGAACGTAATTCAAGATCTATTGATTTTATTTTGAATAGAACAAAACCATGGATACACTACTACTATATGGCTTTTTTATATATTATAGATACGCTTATTTATGTATTATAAAAATTATGAAATGAAACGTATCTATAAAACTCATCACTACTGTTAATAAATTATCATAGCATATTATTTCCAGAAGAGCCACTAGTTGGTCGCTAGTATCCAATAAGCTATAGGTAGGTTATTGTCCAAAGCGACGGACAGACAGCACGGTTCACGGCCCCCGTGATGGATGTCACGCAGTTTAATTGAAATATTATGTTACCTGGCTAGGGCATAAATTATTACCTGGACAGAACATCTTAGTCTACCTGCACAGTACTTGTTTGAAATGTACAGTCTAGTACTAAAGTAGAGGAATAACAAGGTAAATTAAACATAACAAATCATCTTATAACTGACATTAGAATACATTAGAAATAGAAAAAACTTTATAATCAATAAAAGTAATGTCATAATCACCATAACGGTAACTCCGTTGCCTAGGAAGAAAAAAGCGTATTTATTTTTGAAAGGCAAACAGAAAAAAGGCTCACTCTAGAGCAGACCTTCACGCTCGCCAGCTCATTTTTTCTCTATACTATTAAAAAATAAAACTGAACATAATTTAAAGATGTATGCGTGTAGCAAGCATTTTAACGTTATGATGTAAATTGTAAAACTTTAAGTTCGAAGGATGTGGTATTAAAATTAGAGCAACGAAGTTATACCCGCGTTTAGTATTATGGGTATAATGTAGTTTATAATATCTGATTTTATACTAAAAAATTAATTGCGAGTTACACTTGCGCTCCACGAATTTTATTGTTTTATGAAAGCATCTAATTTATGCACTATAACACATGTGTAATATTTAAAGTTTTATTTTTCCCCCTCACGTGTATAGGTATGCGTATATAAATTTGAAGAATGTCGAAATATACAAAATATCAAAAGACAAACGGACTGACAACAAACAAATCAGGCGATTCACGGAATTGATTTAAATTGCTTTACAATAAACACGATCGAGTTCCCCATCCCAAAAGGATATGCGGCGTATAACATTTCCCTACCTAATAACATGGAATTATCAGTTATTAATTAAAGTATATCGCAGCAGCGTAGGTATTCTGTCTTGTTACGTAGACGGTAGAACCAATGATATTATAGTTAATAGATATGTTATACATCAACAAATCAAGCGAAAAAAATTGTTTCGCACAGCAGCGGCAGCACACATACATACGTTTAAACGATAGAAAAGATATAAATGATAAAACCACCAAAAAAAGGAAGTTAGTTTTGTCAGTTACGCGTGAAAGCACCGGCAACCAATCACCTAAAGGTAAGAGGTGCTAATTAGGATGTTTTTGCGTCTTCAAAAATTTGTGCTTATAACATATCTATTTAATATAATATCACTGCGTAGAACCATCAAAATTAGTGAGCGCCAACGCTCGTTGTTCGCGGTGAGCCGCAAACTAAATTGCGGATTTGAGTGCACAAGATATGTGGCGAAGCACCTACATTGTACGTATACCTACACTATTATTAATTCAAAGATTTTCCCTCCATTTTATGCTGTCCATCAAGAATATAAAACTGTATCGTTTTACATCATTGTATTTTATCGTAGATATTGAAATATTGCATGTGTCATAATTATTATAAGTGCTATGATTTTGTGTTGTATAAGAAGTAGTTTTTCACAATGATCATAACGATAGCTGCTATATTAATTTAGTCACTTAAATACGCCAGTAGAAGGAAATACTAATAATTATTAAATGAAAATTAAAATACATAGACACTTTATTACATACATTGTTTTCACTATCAATGACGTATCGGTGATACCTTAGGTATAAATAAATGTATAATACCCACAAGATAGTAATAGTGATAGTGAGAAGAAACTTCATTCCTTTTTATGCTCTAGGTACTCTATAAGCAATTTCCCATTCCAACAAGGTTTAGTTTTTTTAAGTATATAAGAGAGGGCAAACGAGCAGGCACGTCACCTGATAGAAAGTGATCAGAGCCGCCCATGAGCACTTGGAATGTCACAGCTTTTTAATAGTTGAAGTATTTAGTATTTATCTTGTTACATTCCATGTACTAGAAAATAAGGAACAAAAACACGACAAAACTAAACTATTTCATTGAAGTATTACTATAATATGGTAAATTTAATACCATTAATAACTTTGATTAAGTGCCAATCGCTTAAACAGAGCACCGCGTGGCCAATTTATAATTAACCGACCGTTCTATGAAAGGTAATAAATATAATTATTTTATCTTATTATCATGGAAATTAATATTCACCTCGCGTTTCGGCAGAATGAATTGGAGACTATACGATTTAGGTCATATTTTACAACAAAAAGAGGTGTTCATTGAAAATTATTACCTCCTTCAGTTTATTTGCTATTAGCTTTTTTTATTTACAAAATGTAATACTTATGTCGTATAGTTTTACTGAATATAATATGTCTATGGAATATGTTATGTATTTTTTAAATAGGTATATGTAGTTTCTCAAATTAGATAGCAGTATGAATTATGAAATATATCTTGATTCAATCAAGCCTAGTGACGATATAGGTTCTTTATTTAAAAATAATTTTAACGTTATTACCTAATATGTTCGTTTAAAAAATTCCGGCAAAACAATAGGCATTCCGAGACTGCTTATAGAGGCCATTTTGAACAATTTCTTTAAGTCATGCGACAGCATGCCTCCTTACAAAAAATAAAACTTTATAATTATTGGCGCGATAAAAGTCGCGATCGAAATGTAAAACAAATTCTCCCGTACTTTTTTCTAGAAGAATCATATCATATAATCATCGCTACACTTACAATATACATAATAAGTTTTATAATAAATATGTTATTATTAATAATATTATTAATAACATATTTTGAATACGATAACAAGATTGAACTAACATTGCCCAGATCTCGATAAACAAACAAGAAAACAACCCCTTCGGGTGATTACGTTAGTGTATATTTTAAAGTCTCTGCGAAGGAGTTATGCAAAGTTGTTGGAGGATGCTTCCTCTGTTGCATAATTGGACGAAATATTAACATATATAGGATATCCTTTGGAAGTAACCGGCACATTATGTGTTGGTATTAAGAATGAATACAAACAAGAGCGAAAACAAGTGTCATCCAATCACAGCTGTAACACTAATCTTTTTAAGGTCTCTGCCCACTTAACAGTATCATACTATGACCATTCTATGAACGTGTCAGGCAAAAAAAAATTCTCTGTATTAAAAAGTATGAGACATTCCCACTAGCCCGTTCCGTTACCGACCAGTACCGTCGCGTGCCGTGCACGGACCAGCAAGTATTGTACTACGTTGATACGCTCTAGTGGGCATAGTTTAGCGGATCGTGTTGCTTGATGTGTCTGATACGTTCAAAGCACGGTCATGGTCATTATACGTTGTAGTGGGTAAAGAACTGTAGTCTCGGAAAATACAAGACTATGTTCCCGTGAAGTTGGGAAGAATTAAACTTATAAATTTACGTATAATATCATTTAGCAAAAACGTATTTCGACACAGCTCAGGAAACTGAGTCGGACTCACTCTTGTCTTATCATATTATAAAAAAAAATAGAATTCTTTTGTTTGTGAAAAGATTATTTACTCATAAAAAGCCTACATAGACCATTTCAATGCTATTTTAACATGAAATTTACAAAGCCTAAAACATTTTAGACTGTACCTCGAAGATATCGTGTAAAGTTAGACATCATATTTATTTTGGGCAGAATTTTCAAGCAGTTTAAAACTGAAATGTTTAGAATCAGCAATAAAAGTTTATAGTCGAACTTTAGCATTTTATTCCGCTCAAAAGTTTCGCTTTCATTGGTTGTAAAACAATAAAGAGTTTGGTCTTTAAGCTAAACTGGCTTTATGTTTTGGCCTTAAAGTGTCGGTTGTAAAATAAATCTTATCGAATCGTATATCGTATATAGCACCGTTATTTACAGTTCGTGTGATGTTAACTCGTTTTCTTGAAGACAGGTCAAGTCAAGTCAAAAGTATATTTATTCAATAAGGTATTACAAAATTTGGTATTACAAAACATTTACCACCGGTTCGAAATTCAGTTACTACAGAGAGGAGTCAGCAAGAAACTCTGATAGTCGCTCTTTTTAAAATAATAACATACAGTTGTAAATATATAAAACGACTATTGTAATATGTATTTATACATGAAAAAGGTCACCATGCCACGATCGTTAAGAAATATCATTCCAAGGGTTTATCTTCAATATATTCATTTAATGTATAGTAGGCCTTTTTAATTAGACCTTTTAGTAATACCTTGCTTTGGGTTTTCTTAATCAAACTTGTCTGGGTTGCGAGTGCCTTGAACTGGTATACTTATTACTTAATAATTCCATGTTAGTAAAATTCTTACAACACATCAAATATCACTAACGAAGGACTAGAGTCTAGACGCAATAGATTTCATCGGTTTGTAGTAGGTACTATCCTCCAAGCGACAATTTGGATATTATACAAACCTTCATATATAAAAAATAACTAGTAAAACTTATGAGACAATACAATTTACTACTTAGTTAAACTGCAATATTTACAATCCATCTTTAATCAAGTAGGTATAATCCGATCCGTTATTTAATTAAATTATTATGCATAATTTAAATGATTAATTGTAATAAATGATTAATTGACTATTTGGGACACAGACAATTTCCATTAATCATAAATCGATCGTCATCAACAGTCAAAGTATAGAATATATTAAATAACAAAAATATTATAATAATTTACTTCTTATTTACATCCACAATTAAACATAAAAAAATGTTGTTAAAATTTATAGCGGAAATCTCAAATAATTAAATTTACGATGAAAACTTTGCACAAAAGTCATTATCGATAAAATGCGATGTTAATTATTGAAAAACAGGACTCGTTTACTGAGCCCGGTGGGGTTTCATAAGAGAATATTAAGTTAATCGGAGCAATTAACATAAATGCTACGACGTTGTAGTAAAACCTTTTTTTATTAAATCAGAGGTTCAATTACCTGACTACGTAATTTATTATTAAATGTTTCTTACAACAGTTAAACAAAACGAAAGATTCATTGGATTTATTATTATACATCTATCTAAAGACTATTGTAACATAAGGTCTATGGATATACCTACTGACAAATACATATATTCACTAAGATATTATAGACTGACAGAGAAGCACAATGTTTACAAGATATTTGTAGCATGTAGCATCTTGAAGAATCTCCTTATTCACGCAGCGTTCCTGAAAAAACGCTCTTTGTCAAAGCAGCCCATATACTACACACCCCCATATACCGACATCTCGCTGGTAATCCACTAGTACTTGAGGGTCATTGACCTATCAACTAACACAACAATATTTCTACCTAAATGAATAATCAAGTGTGTGGGATACTTTAAAATATTAGATATATCTAATTAGGTATAAAATAATCATAATTCATTTCATTCTATTCTTAGATATAAATCTATTATTGAGAATCCTTAACCATAACAAAACTTTCAAAATTATATTCCAATTTTGGATTAACTTTCGTTAAACAAATATCGTTCGTTTCAACATTGACTTTGCGTAGGCGAAGATTTCTGAAGGTTAAATACTTTTGAGTGTAATAATATTGTGATTAATAGCTGTTTACCCTGCCTACACTCGTGCGACTCCTATCTGAATGTTATTTCTATTAAACTAACGACTTATACATGTTATAAAATATCAATGTGAAAGAGAAAGAGGAGAGGAGACAACGGAAGGTAATTTAATTTTATCAAAGAAAAGTTAAAATCACATAAACATCAATAATTCGTTCGGGAACCAGAAATCGCTCACAAACCTACTCTTTTGCATATCTTTTGCTTCTTCTTCTTCTTGGTTAATGGCAGTGCTGCGTTACCACAATTGCCGATTTTGCCAATGTCTAGTTGTATATAGATAAAACAAATTTGAGGGTCGATATTTGGTTGTGGCAATCAGCAACACGTGCTTCCAATACCAAAGCCAAACGTCGACCGTGCATACCGTTAACATAAACCTAACAAAAGTATAACAAAACGGCAGAGTATGTCATAGTCAAGAGTTTAACTACTTTTATGTTGCTATGGCAACATCGCTTCTTGGGGTATATGTTAACATGTGAGAGTAAAGGAATACTAAACAAAAAGACACCTCTAAGGAGCTGATACTTCAATTTCACGAGCAATGGTAGTAAGCCATATACTTATCATACACTCGAAACAGACTCATGTTATAGGAACATTTTACATATTACCTAAGTATGAAGTTAAACACCAACGAGCATGGATTTATTTTTATTCCTGTGTGAGATCTATCCTCTTGAAGTTATGCTGACACTTGCCTGTGACGCGAATTAATCGTGCTAGGAAAAAGAGGAAAGAAATTCGCAAGTTTGGGTGATATTAATGGTAAGGTAAAGTCATGGCTATAGGAAGATGCTAATATTAAACGATCTTTCAGCCGTACTGTTATTACGTAGTATAAAACAAAATCACTTTCTTCTGTCTGTCCCTTAGTATGGCCTAAATCTTTAAAACTACGCAACCGATTTTATCAGATAGACCTATTCAAGATGTTTATAATAAATGCACAAATCGTGAGCCGCGGCCATTACATCATATTTTATCTTTGAACAGTCATCATTGTGAGTTACGGGTTCCTGACTAATATACCTGACTAATATATATAATACTAATACCTATTACAAATAAAAAATCGAAATTTTATCTGCCTATAATTTACATATTATGATGAATTACTTATTCAAAAAATCCAAAGAATCTAATAGTAGAGTACAACTTAATAGGGAATAGGAATACTAATTACTATTCATGCCTAAAAAGTACACATACAATGTGAACCAAATGTTCTCCATAGCTAAATGTACGTTCAACATGTTTAGGTACTACTAAAATAGGCTTCTCGTTATTGTATAGGTAACCCTTAAAATAGACGAATATGAAATAAGCAGATCCAAGTCCCAAAATGTATTTTTGGTTAGGATGTATTCAAAGGAAGATTTCAACAGAATTAAAAAATAACAACGTATCTAGGTAAATTGTTAAAACGAACATTCTCCTCCACAAAGGACTGCTTTCAAATACTGCTCTTAATTAGACAAACACGGCATTGAACGAAACAGCCTTTGGCAACAAGTAGTGGCTTGTTTTCATTGCAAACATGCTTTTATTTGTTACGTGTATTTTGCTTAGTTTACTTAAAAAATATGATGAAATAAATTAAGAGGGCTTGGTTGGTTTGCTGATAAGCATAAATAATTATATAAATAAACATTAAAGGATAATAAATGACAGATGAAGCCTTAATAAATGAATAAGTCAACAACATTATTTTCATCCACATAAAACTGATTTCAATATATTAAACAATTATTCTATACTTACCGATATAAATCAAACAAAGTTAAAAAACTATTAAAATTGGAATACCAGGTCTCAGTTTATAAGCAGTGAAACTAACATGACTTTGTTTCATAATAGATATGTAAGATAAACCACACTCGCTACAGCACATAAACTAAGTTCCAACATTTTATGGAAACATGAAGCAAGATGGCAACAAATCAAATTATCCGTCGAACGTTATCATTGTTGCTGATACGACGAGAGCTCTTCAACATAAGAAACTCCATAATAAGTTTAATACTTCGAAAAACTTCTGCTAAATATGAAATCCTCCAAGGAAAGTTTTCAACTTCAATAGGATACAACAAGGATACAACATTCAGTAGAAGTGAAGAAGAGTTTTTCACACCCTCAGATATTGCACCTAAAATATAGGTTAGATATTATTATTATTATACCTGACCTAGACGCAAATATTTTTTGTTATTTTATTGAAATGTGTTTTTCTCGTCTCTATTATTTATTTATTAGTTTTTATTAGAATCATGATTTCAAATCAGCATCTCAAACGTACGAGAACATATTTTTTATTTATAGTTATAAGTTAAAAATAATATCAATAATTTATCCATTCCCTATGTTCTACTCATCCCACGAAACCTCAATGAATCATTTACATGCAGGCTATATTCGTAAGAATTATAAAAAAAATCTATAAGAAATTCAAAACTTATACTAACTCCTTAGATGGAAACTTTTTAAAAGCGACCCTTTGTCGTTTATGCCTTTTCTGTACGCAACAATAGAGAAAATGTAGAACATTTCTATGAATAATATTACTGACGAAGCCTTGTGGTGTGGAAAGTTCTTACACTATCGAGTGTTTTGTAAATAACATAGATTTTATTTTTATTTCGGTTACATACTTACTTTGAGATATATATAACCCATTATCATAAGAAATCAATTTGTTGTTGATATAGTCGCCTTTATTTTTAACCTGATTATAAGGCTGAAAACTATAAGTACTCATATAATATTAATAAAGTGTTTTTCTACGTCAATTGAGCAGAAGGTTAGCCAAAGGGTAAGCAACTACCTCCAACGACCTTTAAAATATGGATAAGGATTTATAACAAAATGGAATAAAGAAAAGGATAAAAAGGTAGGTACCACCGATCTAAATCAACCTAGCGCCATAGATCTATCACCGTAAAATGAAATAGCCAAAGTATACATCCAAAATTAACAGATAAGGGGTTATTATTCCACACTAATCCCAATACAGAAACAATTTAGGAGGATGACGCCTATAATAGCTGTGATCCGATTAGTGAAATTAGTTCCTACACCCGAGCTGACCTCTCATAGTTCCGTACCTACATATTAATTCCCAAAGTTCATATATAAACTATTTGTTTCATAGTTCGCGTTCATGTTTCTTGTGTAAGTTGCAATATTGACTTCGAGCTACTAAACGCTTTGTATGCTCCTGTTAGATTAGCACTCCTGTTAGTTTGTTTGTTCACATCCGAATACACTAAGCGAGTAAGCTATGCTAGTCAACAATTCTGAATTAGTCTTTACGTATATGTATGCCCATAGTAAGCAATTTAAGCAGATTTCTTGGTATTTCTGATTAAATTCACACGTAAAGATACAGATAAATCTATTTTAATTCGACAAAGACAATTAAATATTTTTTCAGGGCCCTTTTAAACTTGAGTATACTATTGATAAATCTTTTATTTATAAGCACAAAGGCTATAAAAGTAAATGACATTAAACAAGTTTAACATTATATTATGTAGACATAACAAACCATTTTATTTTGTTATGTCTACATAACTTGTGGAGTAGCAAAAAAGTATGGGTCGGTTGATGCGTTTTTTTATCTCCAAATGAAATACTATGTATCTTACACTAATGAGTTTTGGCCAGGTTAATTTTGGCTGAATAAATGTTTGAGTCTTTCTATTTATTTTGGGTGACCTTACTTATAGCAGTGAAAATTGTTTGAGCAACATTTTTGCAGTGAACTTTATCAAAATACACTCAATTGTAGTTTAATTTCCATTTAATTTATTAATTATTATTAAAGAAAGAGCTTATAGCCACGTCGGGAGTCGACTCAGATTCTTATTTTTTTTATTTTACTTTTATGAAATAAAATTCGAGATACAATAGATATAGGGCTATGCAGTATTAATTTTCGACATTCCATTTAAGCCCCCACTATTTAAAGAAACAAATGGTTAGTTACTTTATGTGTTACCTCTTAGTTCTTGCATTTGTTCTTACAAATTGAGTTATTTGTATAACATTTGACAAATATATTTTTGTCAGAAATCTCAAATATACCAGCCTTAGAACCAGCATGTCCTATTTTAAATTGCATTATATAAAATTAAATGGAATTACAAGTAGCAAGTCGACGACTGTCAACATATGTAGGAATAACTTTTCGTTTCAAACTGATGCGAAGACTATCTTACTTCAAAACTTTGCGCATATTACCTACTTCAAATATTTTATTTTGCCTTCGCTTCGAGATATCAAAGAGTATCAGATGTTTCTTTAATATTTATATGAGATTCAAATATGTTTACCTACTTTCATTTCAACCAAATTGTAGAAAAGAGATTAGGAATTTTTGAGATTCCGAAGTAATTATCAGAATTAATAGAATAACTCATTCATAACGTCAATATAAAGATATTGATTTTTGGGATTTAAAAAATACAAATTACCTTCGAGATATTACTATTACTTACATATTCTTCAATTATTCAGCAATCCTAATTATCTGTTTAATGTAGTCGAAAATCTTCTTCCGGAATACTGAAACGCAACTTAAATTTAAGAATAACTTAAAACGGTCCAATTTCACAGTTTGCCATGCAATTCTGTCAAAATTACGAGACTTAAGGCGTGCTTAAATTTAATTTGCGTATGAGTATTTGGCCGTTAAAGTCGTATAAAAATAAAACACACACACAATCAAAATCTTTCAAAGGTCTCGTAGGTTTAAAAAAATATAAAGCGTTGATTTTAATGTTGTGTGTTAAGTTGATAGTTCTTACATAGATTGATTCTAAAGTCTGGAGGTATAAAATTGCTAACAAAATATTAAATATAAATTAAATCTTCACTGACAATAAGTATAGGTATTCCTTTGACTCCTAAGTGAAGATAAAGAGCGTTTTATTAAGCCAATGAGACCCCGCGGATTGCGATGAAAATGGTTGTAAAATCCAATGTCTATTCACTATTACAATTTAGCAGAGCTATTTGCGGTAGCCTTAACGTTCTGGAGATTAAATTGAGTTTATAAAGGTTTATAGACGGTCCTAGTATTAGTATAGTAGAGATTATAAATATGAAGTATCTTTCTCAGTCTATAACTCATATTTAAAGCAGTTCCACCCATTATAATAAAATTAAATACAGAGACACTTTAGTTCTTGAAACAGGATATTAGCTTCTACTTTTGCAAGTACGTTTTTGATATTGATGAAAGATTGTCTTTATTTATTTTTATATCATCATAAATTTCATTTTTCTGTTATAAATCTGTCATACACTCATCCTTTTATAAAAAAATACTCTTTAAGAATCATAATTCTATTTATTCCAGAATCACATTATGTTTGAGAAATAATACCCTGATACGATTACCTTAATCTGTGACTACAATACGACGCGATGAGAAATAAATATGGGCTTATTTTGAAGGTTTTTAGAAAAGAGTATTTCCTCGCTTAAGTCCAGACTGATACTTTACACTCGAATAATTCAAGATGTTCGCGGCTTTGTCGGGAATTTCGACTTTCTACGCTTCTCAGTGGACGATATTTTACTTTTGTTCACCTATATTCTGCTGAGACTTATATCGGAACAGGGATATCGGATTAAATGTTCAAGTGCGAAATACGATTTGTAGCAATAATAATTTATTATTGGTTGAATGAATCGGTTAAAAATTACATTTAGTGCGGATTTTTCTATTTCCGACATAACATATCTTAAAAATAACACTTATTATGTTTTGAAAAATACTTTAAACTAAAAGGCACGAATATTCTAAAATAAAATCATGATAGTCAGTAATATATCAATATCATATTTTACACTTTAATTGTATTTGAAGATATAGAAAACTTTTTTTTGTGATTAAGATCAAAAATGAATTATGTATAACTGCAAAACTTAGTAGGTAGAAAAATAACGAAGTTTATGAGAGACATCACTTACTAACTGAAGACTTCAGAACCCTTAGCAATAGTAGGACCCTAGCCATAGAAACGAGTTAAAAAGACTCATTCCCCTTAGCAATAGTTTTGTATTTTTATGAAAATCAATACTTTAAGTGTCTAACAATAAAACGATTGCAATCTACAATTATCGTTATAAATAAAGAACTATATTTCAGAAAGCAAAGCTAACTATAACTGACGCTGCATACTAAGTTACTGCATCAATAATGATTAAGTTTGCCTAATCCTTAATACGATATACCCGATAAGTACCTATTTATATCTTTACTCATAAAATAACAAAACGAAAATTGTTCCGCTTAATAGTCCATCAAAATTATTTGAAATGTATTATTTACCTACTAGGATTAATTATTAGAGGCAGTTCGTACATACCTACGTAACATGACAAGTTTTAATTAATCTTAGAATTTACGATAAAATCTAGTTTTTAAATTTTATAAAATGTAAATAATAAGAAATAAATGGGAGTTTGAGTTCTGTTATTAAATGTCTTCAATATTAGTTTAAGATAAAATAAATTTTTACACAATACACAATAATGCGAATTACTTATCCTTCTTGTGCTTCTAAAAGTTTCAATTACTTATATATAGTTTATTTCGGTCAAATGTAAATATGTGTTTTTGAAAGAAGTATATCTCTTGGCAATTCCTTCAAGGATTATATATTCCTGTGTTCTAGATCCCGAGACGTTTGAAAAGGAATACTCAGTAAGGTTGTGTTTGCCGAATTTATTTAAAATCTATGAGAGTAGAGGTCTCGATTTTCACGTATCACTTTTACGTTTCTTAGTCACGAAAAATGTGAATATGTTGTTTGCGAATTTACTATCAAGGTGCATAAAATAAACCGAAAACGGGAATCGGAATAAAAATGAATCTGTAATAATAATCATTGATATGAATATTATATAAGCATATTCATTGAATTCACATTGGTGAAACAATTTAATATCTTAAATTATCAAACACATAGTTCTGAATGCTTTAATTTTGCCTCATAAATAATTCATTACGTGATTTACAGTTATAAATCATAACAGCTTTATGTCCAATCAGAATATTGAAAATTTGCTCATTAACGGAATTTGAGCATGGAACTGCAACAGTTTTATTGAATTGCTTCAAAACAACCACGTACAGATAATAAAATAATAACGACAATTTGAAGTTTAATTTTTTACTGAACTGTAGAAAGGATACTATTATCAGTGAAACACATAATATTCACATAGTTCTAAATACCTACTTTAAATGTTTTTTTAAATCTATCTTATCTTTTACGAGCCTAACCGTCGTAACTTCGTACACTCTGTACTTAGGATCAGTAACCTTATATTTATTATTCAACTACCCTTTTTTCTCTATATTCTAAAAAAAATAGAAATCATTTCAGCTATGTTATCGAGCAATGCTTTTAGCAAGGTATTAATTAATAATAATAATATATTTAATAATAATAAGGTAATATAAATGAATTAATAAATTAATTAATTTTTTAACTTTTCTACAAAAATGTTCCTATTTTAATGGAGCCTAGTTCGCAAAACACGGGAGCGTAAAGCGTATCAAATCTTCAGTTCCAACGTGTTGTTTCATAATTGTTTCATTCTACTTAAGGCGTTATGTTTACAGACACTTAACCTACAAAATTTAATGACAAAGCGAGCTCGGTGTTTGGGATTAAGAGTATTTATTCAAGCGCTAAAATGGCTCAACTCTTTAAGTTGTTAAAATATTTCCCTGCTTCGTTCTCGAGCGCCTTGCAATGAATGAGAGCTGCAGTGATGAATCGCTTTAGATACGGTCTGAGAGGTATTAAGAAATTTATTATAAAGATACAAAACTTTTATTAGATTCGTCTTCGAATTCGTTATATTTCACTTAGTCGGGTAATAACTTTCTCGTAATCATAACATTATTGTTGAAGAGGCCTTATCCTCATTCCAATGTTAAGCAGCTTTTGATTATAATACAACTCCTAGAATTGATAGAATTAATGATGTATTACTATAATTATTGATAGGGATATCATTGTAATCGACTAGACATAATGATTATTATATAACAGAATATTTATTATAATATAGCATTAGATCGGGGAGTTCTATTAAAAATTTTGTCAACTATGTAAAGGAATGACATGTAACTTGTAAGGCAATTGTGGACACAATTTATTAATTTACTTGCATTTTGTGGTAAGCTATATATGTTGCAAGCTTCAGAATTGGAAGTTTTGGTGTGATTAAGGTCTCACTTGAAAATATTGTGCTCTTTTCACTTTTAGTGCCCTATTTTAAACATGACATGATAAGCATCGTAGGGCGAAGGCAATGCCCTACAATCAAGCCAACCTTTTATTCACAACAAAAATCCTGAGGCATTTAAAAGATAAGAATTAATTTAAATACTTTAATATCCTAAAACTACTAACATAAAGACTATCAGACCCAAGAAACTCCAGGCCCTAGGGACTTTTGTATAAACTACTCTTAGAACTTAAAATTATCTCTCATTTATACGTAAATGGGGAAAATTCATGCATTTAAGAAATAGGAGTTCAGAACTTGGCTCGAACACCTTGGGGTCTGGAGTTTACGACGGTTCGTTGTTGTAGTGAGACAAACAACATATTATATGTGTACGACTGAAGTGGACAGATATTTTCATATGCTTTGTTGACTGTAAGATATCATTAGGAACATGGCATAAAACAAAGTCGCTTTCTGCTGCCTGTCTGTATGCTTGCTTATTTGATTGTAATGTTTGTTTTGTTTATAATATAGTTTTCTCTTTAATTTTCACACACACACACACACACCACTCACACATAATATTGTTTTGAGTTAGGCGCTGGTATCTGTAACACAGTTTTCTAACTAAAACAGGTACTAGCGAACCTAAACTATAATAAATTAATTGAATTGAAATTTAAATGAATTTCGTAAACTTGTAGAGAGATGTGATATTGTTGTAATGTAGTCATTTGTTAAGTTTAATAAATAAATAAGTTTATTAATTATGCTTAAATCTTTTATGGCAATCGATTTTCATGCAGTTTATTATAATAGTTAGGGTGATTCACGAAATATTTATAGGTATAAGTTCCTAGTATACTATATAGCCATTTCCTTTTAAAGGATATTTAATAATTTCTTTCTGAGAGAGATTTATAATGCTCATTTAGGTAATCGGCTGTCCCATGCCAGTTGGTTTTGCATCATTCAAATACAGACTTTGTAAGTAACTTTTCATCAAGTTTCGGAACTAACCATAATTCATTGTATTCTGACTTTTAGGTTTTTTATTCATCTACTGATATTTTTTATTACGTAGAAAATATGTTTCACTATTTTCTTATAATGCTTTTATAATACAAGCTACAATTTTATAAACGTTTACTTCCTAAGTATATGATCATATAGGTATATTAAATGACTTGCACTTGTACGAGTGTACTTATTGTCGCAGTGCGTTGAGTGGTGCTGAGAATCAGCGCTGTGTTTACAATTTAACAATCCAGCATATGCTGAAAATCAAGTATGCTAAACATATAACAACATATATTTTTGTTTTTTTTTCGAACAGCTTTACCATGAAGTCAATAATTAGTAGGTACTAGGACACTAAAACAAAATTGAAATATTATAGATATTTAAAACCTTTTTGTAAATCGAGTTATGTTTATAAAAAATCAACAGACTACTAAATCTGAATAGTTTATTTTCGAGAAGATTTCCACTTTGTTACTTTAGAATTCAAATTAGTTGAAATTCGATTTGCAACCTAATCTAACTTGGAGTGCTAAAACTTTGGTTTCTAAAGTTCATTAGAACAATTGTCCTTTGTCCTAAAAATAATTAGAACATTTTATTGGTAACTTTACAAGGTTATAGGATTAAATTTGGACGATATAGCCAAAAAAAATAATAAGGAGGTTTCATTATTAGACCATAGAGGTGTCACTCTTCTACAAAAATGAAGTGGTACTATCATACTTTTGGACAGAAATCAAACGTAAACTTTTTGCTTAAATTAAAATTTATTTAAAAAGCTTCATTATATTTTGTGCCGTAAATGGAAGCGAAACCGAAAGTCAGCATCGAAGGTTTTCTTTCTCCCTTTTTTAACTTATTTCAATCCAAGTTAATTTGTGGATACCCTTAGATATCACTTCTTCTAAGTCAGAGTGGTCGTGGTTGCACTGACGTGGTACATGTATTTGGGTGAGCTTTGTGGAGAGTAATTTTCCCGACGATTTGCTTCCATCTCGTTCGGTTGAAAGCATATCAATATCACTATTACTTCGCTTTCTTCCTAATTAAAATACCGGAAACACATTCGTAACGTTGCTACTATTGTATAATATGCCATAGGTAATCGCTAAGATACAACTAAGCGATTTGTCAATTTAACAATATAGTTAATACATATAATACGTCTGACGATACATACAGAAATTAAAAAAAAGAAATGTCGTCTAAAAAAACATGTAAACTACGATTTATCTTTAAAATCGCTTTACAGAACTATAGCAGTCCATAATTTAACTACTCGTTAGAACTATACAGATTAAGTTCGGGTGTCAAAGTTTCGCGAGTTTAATATTATTTTAATGAAAACATGACACGCGTTAAAATTTACATAAACGGGTAATGTAAAACGAACAACGCGAAATTACGGTAAAACACGCGGTATTACCTTTCATTACCCTTTCGACTGCCTCTCTAACTGGAACAAGAGTAATTGAATAATTCGTAAACCCTTCTGTTGAATAATTCCGGTGTCTTGCATAAGTTAGTTCTATCGCGACTATTCTGCCTTGTTTTAAGTGTCCAATTTGAGGGGAGTATAAAAAATTTACGTAGCTGTAAGAAAAATTTTTAAAGACTTTTTGCGTAGTAAACATTCGGGAATTTTTCAAGTATAATACAGGTTGGATTTTAAATATTCATTACGTACCTTATTAAACGCTACTACTATAAAATTCTACATTAGGTATTTATTTAGTGATTCTATTATTACCTAATAAAGTTTTAGCTTCTATTAATTATTAAATTGATGTAAGACAATATATTTCACCTAACTACACTTTTCACCTAACCCTCCTTTCTTTTTATTTTAGAATTTTACTTTCGGGTTGCCTGGAAGAAATCACTTTAATTGTAAAAGCCGCCTTTTACACTTAAATATACTTTATTTATTTAGTTTTTAAGATTCTTTTGTATAAAAGAGTTATAGGTATTAATATTATAATACGATAAATATTTTTATTTCTACACATTTAAGGGACAGTACGAAAATATCTGACCGTTAAAATGGCTTACATTCATCACTGTTACATTGTTACGTGACCTCCCGTAAACGAGCTAAGGCCTAAGGTTTAATAGGGGTTTTACTATTTTTTTATTTTTAATTTTTACATAAAAATAGGAATTAATTATTTCTTAAGTATCTATAAATATCCCTAATACGCCATTTTTTAATCTTATTCGAGACTAAGCACATACTTTTGGATATTAAACATTTAGAGGTAAGTAGTATTTAGTAATGAGTAAACGCTAAAATTAGTATTGAATAACCAATTTCTTTTCAATGCTTATTTCAACTCATAAAACTCGCAAATATCTGACCGACGTGTACGTCTTCATTCATCACTGTAACATTCGACGAGACGTCCCACAATCGGGTGTAAAGCCTCCCCGTTTGCTATTTTTAGATTTTATTCTCAGTAAAAAGATTAATTGCTTTTAGATTGTTTATACGTCAGCTTCATGTATATTAATATAATATGCTTAAGGCTATTTTTTTCTTTTGTTCCTCTACTGCCACCCTACACGAAAATTACCGCACGTGGTACTTGTAATATTGTATGAATCTATATAAATAAAAATGAAACCCGTTTTCTGTTGTCACGACATAACTTGAAAACGGCATGTAAGAAAAGATTAGCATTTCACTTTTTTGATATTTCATGATTATAGGACGATACGAAGTTCTTCTCTTAAAAATTCTTACACAAACCATATTTCAAAATTCCAAAAGACATTAATATTTTTTTCTATAGTAATAAATTGTATCGCAAAATATAATGAAACTTGAAATATTTTTTACAAGTCTAAAGTGGACAGTTGTTGATGTTCGAGGGTGCTCGACTGAACACCTGAGCATTGAAATGTGAGTACCGTGGAGTGTTTCGACAGCCACGTTAATTTGATCACGCTCTTTGGATACTCCCAAAGTGCTAAGGTCTATTTTATATTCTAATTATTTAGAACACCGAATTAAGTTTATTTTAATACGTTTAATTAGTCAAATATATATTCATTCAACAAGGCTTCATAAACTTAAATCTTTGAGTTTTGAATCGTCGTAGTAGCACCAAAAATATGATTAAAGAAATTTTATAAAGTGGTAATTAAAAAATTTAAAAAAATTAATTGTTAAGTCTCTTTGTATTTATTAAAATCTAACTAACTAATAAATATAATATAATAAGTAATTAAGTAATTACAAGTATGTGCCAGTATGTTTTTTTATTTTTTTTTAAGTTAATTGAGTCGAATAACAGAAAACATTAAATATTTAACATAAATGTGATTCAACAAAGTATAGGTCGCGTCACGAATCTTTAGCACTGAACGAAACCTGCGCAGAAGTCAAAAGTAAGGTATCGAGGGGACAGCACGGCGCGCCGGGCGCGTGATCGTCGGGTGCGCGAGCGTTGATTGGTTCCCCAGTCGTGTTGTCTTTCTCGCACCTATACGTCAATTACGAGCGCAATTCTACCCATACGCACCTATTCTCGTACAGCGATAAACATCCGTGACGCGACCTATACATGGAGTTCATTTAAATTAAAACTGTAAAAAATAATTTTATTATCTTGGTCTCAATTATTTTTTAATTCAATTTAACTTATGTAATAAATAAAAAATAATAATTTCCCACAAACATATTTAACATCATATATTTTTCGTCAATATTGCCACAGCTATTCACACACACTCACACTGTCGCACAATTCGAAATGTTCTAGAATTTTCCTGTCACTGAAATAAAGAAATCGGAGTCTCTCGTAATCAACGAAGTATGGGAAAATACAGCTGGCTTTATGATTATGATTGAAATGCAAAGCTTTGAAATCGAATAGCGGCGCCGACATCGTTTCACGATTTCACGGCATTGTAAATAAAATTGTAATGGATCAAAAGATTGGAATTTTATAACACTCCCATTCCAAGCTCGTATAGAATCTTTGTGATGTTATCTAATGATGTTGTGGGTGCTTTTCTTAAAGCGTTTTTGAAACTTTATCTCTAGTGATGTGACTTGGAATCGTATGAAATCTAAATTAAGTTATTGACGAGATCTTTAAGCTCTCGAATACCTAGTATATGTATTATTATTATGTGTATACATAGTACGCTTCGAATAGCAAAATAGCTTTTAAAATCCATAATAATATTATAAACGCGAAACTATCTATGCTTTCTCATTTTTTTTCATGTTTCACGCCAAACCTACTGAACCAATAGTAACGAAATTTGGTACATCCGATCCGCTATTAATATTGAAGAGTAATCTTAACATATAATATTTATTTGTTCAGAAATACCTTAGAAGACGACCGCGACGTGTGAATTGCAGACACTGATTTAATATCCCGCTGGAATCGAGCCATTTGCCCAGAATTATGGCTCCCTGTATCGCAGTACAGAAGAATGCGCTAATTACACTGCTGCAAATAAAACCATTGTTTTCTGTACAATATGGGATGCTATGAAGATTATTAGCTTGAACATCATTTCTCATGAGATATGGTAAATGTGCATATTATGTCAAAATTGTTTGTAGTTGCCTTGTATACTTTTGGAGAAAAATATCAAACCCTAATGCATATAATCCCCCTTATTTGCATCATTCAATTTTAACTACTATTCTTTATTATGGTTACAGGCCATGGATTATTGCCACACAAATGCTTTTGCTTTCTTAAGAAATAGTAAAATGAAAAGGAACGGATCTTTCATGTTGAAGAAATATTGAAAGGGCTAAGGAGAGAAGGAGGATATTGGGCCTTCGGTGCTGCAACTTACCGTACGCAAGTAATGACACCTCTTACGAAACAAAATTAAGTACTTAACACTAGTTTTCTATGCCAAGTAATATTTTCAATATAAATTTGTTATAGTATCGAATTCAGATGGTCTTAAACTTTGACACTGGTCATTGGTTTGTCTTCATGTATATCAAACGTTACCTAATACAAATTAAAATTACTAGTATAATTCTGAAACAAGGATGCGTGCTTAGTGCGTAAACCAATGCTATATAGAAGGAAATTGTACCTAATCTTAAGTAAATAAATAATAAAACGAATTAAGCAATTCCTATACCTAATAATATACCTATAATACCTATTTATTTACGGATGGGGAGATTAAAATCTATTGTTTCCAAAAAATAGCTTAATAGCTTAACTCAATGCAGCTAACTCTTAACAGCAAAGGTTATTCAGAGCGATATTTATAGGTCGTTGATAGGCTTAGCGCGTCCGTGCGTTTACTCTAACGATCTCTCGACCTATTGATAGATTTTTATTGTTTGTCAGTGTCTACACACATATCCTTTTATAATATAACATATTTTATAATTTAAATTTCATTATTTATATTAAAAAATGAAATTAACCGTTTATTTTTATGTCTTATTTAGTTCGTGTTTTTAGATTGATATTAGTATATATGCTTAAATACTGTGACAACTTAGAGTAAACAGCCACTATAGGTAGCTCTGATGCAGTCTCTCTGTGCGGCGGTAGCCATTATTCATGGCTACAGATATATTTTAAAGCTTTGCGTTTGTTTGCAATAACGATCATACCTCTATTAAAAAAGAGCTTGTTGCTTGATATTAAATTGATTTTTAAAAGTACCTAAAAATTACACAAAGACTTTTAAAGCATAGCATTAAGTAAACGTTTAACTAACCTAAAGACTTTAACTTGATAATTTTAATTACCATTGAGCTTGATGAAAATAATATCACATGAGTAACAAGAAATATAATAATGAATAGAATTACGCCTAGTTTTTTAGAATATAACTCACGCTTCTCCAATTAGTACTAGTTAAACAGTGGACGGGCAATAATCAGTCGCTACCGTAAAATTAGGCGACACTGACGCAGCTAACTCGCAGTGTTTGGTGATCGCCATTATTCAGAGCTGCCGATATTTATAGCCCGTTGCTAGGCTTAGCGCGTCAGTGTGTTTGCACTAACGACGATCTATTTCAAATAAACAGCTTGTACGCTCTATCGCTTGATGAATTTTTGCTAGAATCGTAAGTTAATATAACAATGCCTATAATTAAATCGTTTTATCTGTAGTTTAATTATTTGAAGATGTAATGTAGTTCTACCTATATCTAACAAATTCTGTCTGTCGTACAACGGGTTTCTTTGTCAATTTTTTACCAAAATATGTATTACTATAATAATTCAATTTATATTTTAATCACTATAGTTTAATTATTTTTAGATGAAATAAAATTGTTATTATAACCTATAATATCGAAAAAAACTGTCTGTCGTACAACGAGTTGCTTTGTAAATTTTTTACCGAATTATGTATTTAATTTTCTATGATAAATCAATTTAAAAATTATGAATAATATTTTTATTAGTAGATAAATAATAAGCTGTCATAGACGTACAATTTATTGGATTAAAATTTCTATAGCGCGTTTAAATAACCATTAACCTTCATTAACGTGTAAGTGTAAAGTGAACTCATTAAAAATTACTATCTGTTCGCGATTAAAAATGAAAACCATTTAAGCCGCATTAAAGTGTTCTTCAATAAACTGCATGCGATGAAGTATTCTTAAAACAATATTCTATATCGGTAATGTCAGGCACTTTTTTATTCGCATATAAATTACGTCCGTAGTTCCCAGTTTAGTTAGAAGTTTGACATCGAAACGGAATTCGCCGGTTAAATCAATTTCAATTTGTTATCGTATTACAATTTGAACTTGTTTTGGAATTTGCAATATCGAAAGCCTTTTTGATTGGAAATGGAAGGATTTTGATTTGTTTACGATTGCCAATAAGTAAATTGAAATTGTTTGTGTATTTACTTAGGATTCTGGGCTTAAGAAAGTTACTGATCTATCTAATTTTGAAGGCTTATTTAAATTTGTGTACCTACCTAATGTTCCGCAGTTGTTTAGGAATTTACTCGCTTCATTCTTCTAGTTATGAGGACCTTAAAATATTTTTATTTTAAAATTTTTATTTTTTTTTTCGTTCTCCATTATTCAATATATAATATTATGGATTGTTTATATGGAGGTTATATCTACAAATGTGTCGAGATAGATACAGACGTGTAGCAATACAAAGTCTACTTTTAAAGTATCATACTTTCTATATACCATTATTGATTGGAAAAATGTAGTGTATTTAATTTTTTTTAGTTATAAAGAAATAGTTTACTTAAATAAAAGTGTTTATCTTTACTAATTATCGACTACAAATAAAAAAGATGTGCGTAGCAGTTTGCTACGACGTAGCCTTTGAAGACTTAGTTATAACGATACAGTTTTTGATTTCCTTTTATTTATAACCCTTTGATATTATTATTTAGTAACCAAAGCTTTTAATGCGACTCTAAATGCCTGAATATTTTATAAATTATTCTATTATATGGATCCTGGACATCCATTGGAGAGTAGTTTGTCCAGCAGTGGATGACTGGATGATGATGACAAAATAAAAACCTAACTTGGTCTAAGTTCTACGTCCTTAGTAGAATGGACAACACTAAAATTACTAAATCAGTATGACCAGCAAAGCATCTAACGTACAAATACAATATAAGTAGTACACAACTTGTCATGCGATAAAATTCTACGGACATTAGGACAAGCAATTCCATTCGGTTCCAGAAATACAAGCCGATTATGACCGTTCGAATGTTCTTTACAATTGCAAACCCACGACAATCTTGAGAACCACGCTCCACAATGTTATCACGTACAAGTATGGCTATAAAAAGCAGTTAGTTCGATACTATATACTTTGATGTAAAATTTTATTAGTTCCGAAATATACTAGTATTTCTATAAGTATGAACTAGTATTAGCTTCGAACGAATGGTGGTTTTAATGTTAACTATTTTTACACATACAATATGTCTAGATTTTATTATAATATATAATATTACCTATATCGCAGTTCATTGCGAGTTTCTCCCATGGAGAGGAAAACATCGTTTTGTTCTTATAATTTTCGGGTTTATCTCTGCCTGACAAAAATGTGGTTTTCTTTTGATTTTAATTTTGTGTAGAGTATTCCAAATGGATTCACTCAATTCAGACATTACCCCTACTAAGTAAATTATCAACACAATATTTTCCTACTTATACCTTTATAATCTTAGGTAATAAAAATAAAGAAATTACTGTTTATTTTTTAAGAGAACTTCCGAGTTCACCGTCAAGTTTATTATTCCGCAAGTGTCAAGCTCACAATAGAATCCTTTTTAGCAAAGCGTCAGCGATTCTGAATAATAAAATTACATATCAGTGTTTAGATTTTCAGTTGTGAGCTCGTTCTTTCTGCTGTCTACCCGTATCAAGGCATATTATATTGTACAGCTATGAAACACGGGAAGTGGTGGCCTATAATAGGTATAACCTTATAGCTATGCTACTTATGAGGCGAACTTTTGAATTTAGACCTTATAAAATGCTTAGTAATGATGTAAGATATTGTTTCAGACTTAATTAGTCTATCAAAGGTTTGATATATTCAATATGTTTACAAAACAACGCATAAGACAGGCTTTTGGTCCAAACTCCACGAGTACATAGTACGAATTTTTACACCACAAAATACTTTTACTGTCGGTAGCTTATCAAATTTAATAATTATGATGCATACAATTATTTGTCACAAACGTACTCATTCATAGTTAAAACACTAAAACCTGCTCATAAAAATGCCGAGTTGAAATTTTAAAATGTTCGCGACGGATGCGGTTGACCAAAAATTTAATTATAAATCATTGTCCGAAACTTTTAAATGTTTTCACCGAAATCAGCTGTGATGAAAAGTAGCTCTGCTTGCAAGTTTAACTAGCCAAAAATACACTATTTAGTTATTATTGTCTGCTATTAAAATAGATCTAGGTATTATAATTATTTATATAATTTTAGATAGTAAAGCAAATTTCCATTATAGGAAGTGAATTTTAAAATCGTTCTAAAATAAGATGACAGTTTTTAATAAAAAAATAAGGGTTGGTGTTTTTTATTACATAAAGAAATGATCCACATTTCTTTAAGACTTCTTGCTCGCATTAAGTTTAGAGAAACCCTCTTGTTTGATATTTTAACATATATTTTGAAGTATATTTAAATTCTGTATAACAAATACCACTACAGTAAATGACCTAGAATAATGGATATAACAAGAAAAAATACAAACATTTTGCACATCTAAAAACGTGGATAATTACGCGAAGGAAACGTGGCTAATATTCTTAGTTTCCGCAAGGCGGCGACGTGAGCGCTCATTCTACGCAACAAACAAGTTTTTCAAGGAAATGAGCTAACTTTCCGAAGCTTGCACCATTACGATTCCACTCATACAATTTTAATGGATATAATAGCTTTAAGTGTGCGAGCTTATATGGTGATGTTGTGTAGTGTCTATATGTTTGTTTTGTTGATTCATTATCAAAATTGATTAGGTTATTTAATTAATATATGTATGTACTAAATAAAGCCTCTTTAAACCATTTATGCATGAATTATGGTTGCAAAAATGGTTACAATTGTGTAGGTATATTGTTTTTCGTGTTCGACCTCCCCTTGAATATTATACATGTAAATAGCGTCAACAGAAATCCATTCCAATTGCGATTCTTTATATTGGTGACAGAATGACATATAAACAAATTACTTTAAGTTGAAATTAGTCATGAAACATTTTAATCAATACTGAACTAAACACAATGCATTTTAATATAAAAACAACCTTTCATGACGTAACAGCATAAAGTTATTTTATTCAAAACCTAATTAATGGAGATTGCATAACGAGAAGTCGATTTCTTATTAAAATCTAGATTTTCCTCGACCGTACGCTACAATTTCGAAACTAACAAAACAAAACTTACTCCTGTTCCGAGCTTCAATAATTCAGCTTCTTATTGAAATCGCTTTTATTATTCTTTCGGTATCTTCGTCTTTGAATTATTGCACTGTAAAATCATTTTCATTCTACTCAATCATAGCCTTAAACTTTAATAATAATGGCATTATACTTATGGCATTTTTATGTAGTAGAGAAATGCTCATAGGATCTCAGCTCATAGAAATGCTCGTAGGGACCGCCTTAACACCACCAGACAGACAGAAAAACATTGATTTATAAATCAATTATTTTTAAATCAAATGAAAATGTATAATAGTGCCTATTGCAATTACCCTTTTTTATTTTCCAACCAACTTTTTGCACGTGAACAATACAAAATTACAACGTTTAACAACTACGGCTTTGTACCCGAATACTGACCTATTTCTAATTTCTAGACCAGTTGCCTGTAGTTGCTCGTTGAATATTATGCGAATATAACATTTTCATATACCTATCTATACACGGTAGGTTTTAGTTTCAATAAATTGCTTATCGGGTTAAATACATTATTAAAGGGATGTATAATTTAATTAAAAGAAAGGTGTTTTTGTGTTGTAGCTAGTATAATTCTGTTATTTTTATATATTTAGACTGCATTTTACTTCAAAAATATGCATCGTTAATTCGCTACGATCTTTTTAATTTTATTTAAAAATTGATTCGTTGTGAATATGACTAGTTTATTACGAAACAGTTGTATGTAAGTAAACAGTACAAAAATATGCAAATGTCAAATTGTTAATACAAAGATACAACGATACAAAGTCACAACAGTGCAAAGTTACGAAAATACAAAGATACATCATACAAAAACGCTCAACGAGAGGCATTCATCCTATCACCTAGATCAGGACTTGAGCAAGTGGTTTAGATATGATTTGGGAAGATAAGTAGTTGGAGGGCAAAGGAGTCATCTTAATATAATTTATTTCACTCTATCATCTAAATCACTTTATCATTCCTATGAGGACTCTAACATAGCAAAAAATCATTACACGAATATGAAATCGCATAAAAATAAAAAAAAATGTGATAAAATTTGATTTAAGAAACAAAATACCTATCCGGTGTAGTTTAAGAAAAACGTTTTCAATGTTAAAAAATAGCTAGACAGACCTAGATACGGCTGAAGACTTACGTGTCCCGTTTGGCAGCTGGCACGGCGGCCTCAAACGACTAGCCAATGTTTCAAAGGCTCTATCTCTAAAATGAGGCGCTTTTCTACAAAAAAGAAGGGATTTACACTTGTCTACGGTAAAGCGAATCACATGGATAAACGATTCTTGGAAACTCGAGTACGTCTTTATATCCGCGAATCTTGAAATATATGGCTTTAGTATGCATGTGAAGTATGAGAACGTAAATAATTCTTTTTATTTTTATATCAATTAGTACAACATATCATTTTGTTATTATTTACTGAATTTTATTCGTTATTGCAGCCTAATCGGAACTATTACTTCCTTATTTTAAGTGACCATCTCTAACAAAGACATCTGGCCGACCAGATAACGAGTCATTCTTAAAAGATTAAAGAAAAAATTTAGTTACTTTAATAGAAGAAGTATGGGAAGAAATTATCGGTCTTCAGCGCTCTAAATAACAACGGAAACCGCATTGGCATCTTTGATGAGATCCTATTACTCAACGCCATTTTTCTGTGGTGGTACCACCCGGTGCCAGACGCCTTACGCTTGAACGATATAGTTCTTCCACCCATTAAGCAATGGTATGCTACCTTTGTATGCTGTAATTTAGGTATTGTGCAACCATAATACATCTGCGAAAATGTGTCTATATATATCGAGTCTACTTACCAAAATTTATGGAGTTGCTATAATTTATCAAATAATAAACGTAAATGAACTATTACAGTCTGTTTACAACAACTCGGTAATGAAGTGACTAACCGATGTAAACTCTAAGAGGACCCAGAGGTAGTATGAAACTGCGCAAGTTTCTGAACCCGCTCTATTTGGCCAATACTCACAAATTTTGCCCATTTACGTATGAATGAAGGATAATTTTAAGTTTCGGGTGTGCTTTGTGCAAAAGGGACTCGCTAAAGCGTAATATTCGAAGTCATTCACGAACTTGGGGTGTATTAAAAATGTAGATAGCACTGTAGGAAAAATAATTTTCCTTTGAATACTCTTGGGAGACTTGTAGTTCTTGTCAGTTTTTAAAACTGGCAAGTTCAAACTTATGTTTTCAAAGCCTAACCTAAAGTATTGATTAATGCGCACTCTAATGCTATGTTGTATGTCTAATAATATACTAATCAAATATATATTTCCATTAATTACGAAATTTAGGTAAATAGATTTATTTAGGAAAAAGCAAGATCCTTAAAGACTTAAGCACCCATTCCTAAAAGGGATGTTAAATTAAACGTTCCTCTAGATGCTCATTGGTAATCCCATTTTTCATTTCATTTTCGCTTGGATCTCTCAGTAGATCCGGATGGGAGCGGAAATATTACAACAATTTTAAGAGCTCAGCTACAACTCGGAAGTTTTATAGAAATGAGGGAATTCTATATCTGTTTTTAAAGTATTCTCTGAAAGTAAATGTCCAATTAGAACGCTATAAAAATAACTTTATGTACGTAAATACTTTCCTTATTGTACTCTTAAAAAGTAATTCCGATATACATATCTTTATTCGATTTTATTATCAGATATTCATGCCGATTTCAAGTTGGATTTCGAAATGAAGAAATTCGAGCGAGATTAAGTCTTTGAAGTTCTTTGAAACTAATTAGAACCCCGCTACATGTTCCTCAAACATCACTTGTTCTGATGCTAATAAGTTGCCACCGGTTTAAGATACGGAATCAAATAGACAGTTTCTCGGTGTTTGACTTGTCGTTTCATTTGACTTTTTTATTTACTAGTGATTATTATTAAAACTGTTCTCGTTGCAGGTATTAACGTTTTAACGAGTATGAAGAAGGATGGTAAGATAAGAAGAGAAAGAAACCAAAGGGAGGATCCTCGACCAGTCCCAGTACAGTTGGATTGTATGCTAAGTCTTGAACAAATATCATAAGTCCTATTCAGAACTCGGCGCATTTGTGACGGTAGCTACAAGTAACCTAGGTAGATAATAAAAAAATAAACAATTATTATTACTGCAACATATTGTAACTATTTTTACATTGTCAGTTCATTTCCAAATTAACAATAACTTACAAAAACGTTTAAATAATTTGAGTAATATATTTACAGAAATAAATATTTGTATAAATTATAATTGAATTATTTGGTGCAGTACAATGAACGAGCATTTACGTAAATCAAAACTGATAGAACAAGTTAATATTGTTGTCGCAAGCAAATGTAAAAATAAAATACCAAAATTATCATACGTACCCGAGATAGAAACATGTAATGAAGTTTGAGAGGATTCCAAATGAACACAATTAGGTTAGGAATAATGCATTCTAGACATAGCTTGAATAAATACAGTGCCGAGTGGAACTCAACAGCGAGAGTTATCCACTATTGAATTAAATTAGCTAAGCTTCAAGAATGACATTAGTCTTCATTTGTGATGTACACTTTGGTGAAAATTTATGTTTCGTTATATATTTAGTTAGGTTAGGTTAGGGTGCGCGACGGAACACTGGTGGGTTTTAGTCGGTAGTGACCGCTTTTAGGCGAGTCCGACATAACCGCCTCCTTCTCCCCCGAGGAGGACGCGGTATCCGTAAGAGGATTTCCCCCCGTCAAAAAGGTTAGTAAGCGGAGATAATATTAACATTTGCGCTTATAATATTATTAAACCTACATATATATTGTACTGGAACATGATACAAATACATTTTTTTTATTACAGACACGTTTTGTGTTTTGTCATACCTAATTATTGTAAGAAGATGTAATTATTTTATTACTAAATAAATCTTCATTGGAACACTTTAATTACATCGCTTACTACGTATAATTAAAATGCATTAAATTTTTAAATACCCAAATAACCATAATGTACCTATGTACTAATCGATAAATTGACTGAACATTGAGAGTTGGCAACAACCAAGGGCTTTGGAAAAAAGAGTTAATAGCTCAAGTATATTTTTAGTTTAGTATTTTCCTGTCAAACAAACAAATACACGTGTATTAAACTGTGATAAATATAAACCTCGAAAAATTAACTAATCAAACAAAGAGCCGACATAGGAAAGAATGAATTTATTCATAATTCAAAGTTACACAACACGTGGAATAATAAAACATTCCCGAACGGCCTTAACAAACAAACTGTAAGTGAAATAATCTTTCCTTCACAACATACCGTCGGCTTTCTAAAAATATTTTGCTTCATTAACATTTAATTCAATTTTTTACGCGAGCATTCACGGCGTCAGAAAGAGATAAACTTTGAGTTGCATTCGTGTTTGTGGCTCTGCTAATTCTATGTAAGAGGATTTACTGAAGTATTTACTGGTGATTAGGTGTGCCTAATTTGCCTTTGGATCTAGTAATATACATCATTGCATAGTGTAAAACAAATTCGCTTTATTCTGCCTGTCCCTATGTATGCTTTGATCTTTGAAACTACGAAACCGTAATTTTCTTGTGTTTTTTTTTATCGGATTCATGCATAAATGCGGATAAAACCAAGAGTTGGGTAGTATATTATAAAATCAAAATTCTTTTGATTTTAAATGTTATCTTAATCTTTACATGTACTAATTATGCTGTGTTGTGAAATCTTATAATAACTTTGTTTTTGGAACACTACATTAAGAGTACAACAAACTGCAAGTACCAATAGTAGATGTATACATAAATAATTGAGAAATAAAATAAAATACGTATTTCTTCAGCCTCAAGAACCTTCTTTTAATGTTATCTATTATCCTTAGGAGTTTATCTACACAGATATAAGAAATGAAACGAATTTAGAGAGCCGTTTGAGAGTTAGGAAAGAAAGTAACTGGTCCTAATGCTATTACCAACGGCGTAAACATTTTATCTCGCTTGAAGGATCGACCTCGTACGTTACTGGGTACGTGTTTTCGGATATCCAACGTTCATATAAAATATTATATTATATAAACACTACAAAAGAAACTGTTGGTCGTATTTTATTTTTATTAATCTTATGAATTTATTTCGTAAGTATTAAAGCTACTATTTAGGAAATTTATTTCACATCGTCTGTTAGCAGATTAAAAGCTTTTATTACCCACCAAAGTTTTAAAATTAATAATATCTTTTCATTGGGAACATTTTATGAAAAAATTGCATTCTTAAAAATTTTATTAAAACTAATTTAAAATTAAACACCTCTACCATTTTATTAGGTATTATCCACTTTCAGTAAAAAATATAATCTACATACATACACACTCGGCTCAATCTAAAATCCTATAG
The DNA here is from genome assembly GCA_026213755.1 of Eurema hecabe. Taxonomy (NCBI): domain Eukaryota; kingdom Metazoa; phylum Arthropoda; class Insecta; order Lepidoptera; family Pieridae; genus Terias; species Terias hecabe. The sequence goes on from JADANM010006710.1 coordinate 5,814,085, forward strand.
ATATAAGAAATTTTAAACTGGTTATCCGGGCTTTGTCCCGGCGTATGTAGGCAGTATATTTACAGATTACTAAGTACCTACAGGCTACATAGAGAGTACGGACGACGAACGTAATCCAAGATATGGAACAGTGAATTGAATCTATGTAAGAGCTACAGAGAAGCTATTTCTTAAAATCAAAGGCAAGTGTTCTATGTATCTATAATCAAATGTTATCTCTTTCCCTTAACTCTGGTTATCTGAAAGACATATTTTCTAATGATAAGTTCCTAATGCCTACTAAAAACTTAAAACTCAATAGTTATCTTTGTATGTTCTATGTAAAGTTACAAGATAAAAGTTTTTTTTAATTTATTTAACTAGCATGCCGTATATTGTGTCTATATTGTGAAGACCTATATAAGAAATGTTGGTTGCTAGAACAGTAATATACTATAAAAACTTTATGACATTAGACCAGTAAATGAACCGTAGAAATAGCTTCTAAGGGTTAAAAAGGGTTTTTTAGCTTAAGGAAAAAGACTGTAAACTGTAATCAGTAATGTTATGACAAACTGAGAAAGATACCTTCTTATTTTTTTACAGATGCTCTCGATTCTGCTTGTACGCAGTTTGCATTAATTACGATTAATTTTTAGAAGATTTTACATTTAATGCTTCAAAATAGTTTATTTTTTTAAGGAACTTCTTCTTCTTATTTTTTGTTTGCATTTTAAGATTTATCTTTACAAAATCAGTTCCTTTTCGGAAACTTTGTAACACTTAAAAAAATAATATGGATGACGGTATATCTTTATAGTTACATTAACACTTACAGTATCGCCTGTATTGTTGACACCAAAATTCTAGCAATAAATCGCTTGAGAAATAATTTACCAAGTAATTCCTATCGTTTATAAATACCTAACACAAGCAATTGGTAGAGTTACTTTAGTAACTGGAACATTTGAATCACGAAATACGTATGACGCCTGCACGTCATATGTATAGGTCGCGTCACGGATGTTTAGCGCTGGACGAGAATAGCTGCGCATCGGTAGAATCGCGCTCGTAATTGACGTATTGGTGCGAGAAAGACAACACGACTGGTGAACCAATCAACGCTCGCGCACCCGACCATCACGCGCCCCGCGCGCCGTGCCGTCCCCTCGATACCTTATTTTTGACTTCTGCGCAGGTTTCGTTCAGCGCTAAAGATTCGTGACGCTACTTGTAACATGTGCTATAGTGACCAATGATATTATATAATAAATATGTAATATATACCCATACAAATCAACCAAAAAAGTTTTCCGCAATGGAGCGGCAGCACACATACAAATTAGTCTAACGATAGAAAAGAGTTAAATGATAAAACCAAAAATAAAAAAGAGATAGTTTTGTCAGATACCTACGCGTAAAAGCACCGTCAACCAATCACGTTAAAGTGAGACGTCCTAATCAGCATGTTTTTGCGTCTTCAAAATTTTGCGCTTATAGCGTATCTATTTAATATAATATCATACTGATGTAACAATTAAGGACATTTGCAACTAATTTTAGTGTACTATGAGGCTTATCTCTGCCAATTTAGTGCGTCATTGCCGCCGCGTACAGCTTAACTGTACGGCGATTGTGAATAGACATTCGATTTTACGATGTCATTACGATTTGCAGGATATCATTGACCAAATGAAAGGGATTTGTCGGCTATACTGTTTGAGAGATCCTTTGATTTTGACAAATGTGAATATTGAATACTATTGGTGCAAAAATTTTTTTTGCTACTATTTTTTATAGCTAGACGGTTAGTGAATACGTCGCCGGCGTTT
>JADANM010006710.1:5815995-5826380 GCA_026213755.1 Eurema hecabe
TTGTTTTAAGTGTCCAATTTGAGGGGAGTATAAAAAATTTACGTAGCGTAAGAAAAAGTTTTAAAGACTTTTTGCGTGGTAAACATTCGGGAATTTTTCAATTATAATACAGGTTGGATTTTAAACATTCATTACGTACCTTATTAAAAGCAAAGGTATAAAATTATACATAAGATATTTTGTGATTCTATTATTATTTGCTTGTACCTAATAAAGTTTAACCTTCTATTATTAAATTCATGTAAGACAATATATTTCACCTAACCCTCCGTTCTTTTTATTTTAATAACTTTACTTTCGGGTTGCCTGGAGAAATCACTTTAAGTGAAAAAGCCGCCTTTTACAATTAAATTATTTATATAATATAATTTATTTATTTCGTTTTTAAGATTATTTTGTATAAAAGAGGGTAAATTAATATTATATTACGATAAATATTTTTATTTCCACACATTTAAGGGACAGTACGAAAATATCTGACCGTTAAATAGCTTACATTCATCACTGTTACATTCGACGTGACCTCCCGTAAACGAGCTATGGTAATAGGGGTATAAATTTTTTTTTTTAATTTTTACATAAAAATAGGAATTAATTATTTCTTAAGTATCTATAAATTCCTAATACGCCGTTTTTTAATCTTATTCGAGACTAAGCATATACTTTTGGATATTAAACATTTGGAGGCAAGTAGTAATGAATACACGCTAAAATTAGTATTAAATAACCAATTTCTTTTCAATACTTATTTTTAACTCATAAAACTCGCAAATATCTGACCGACGTGTACGTCTTCATTCATCACTGTAACATTCGACGAGACGTCCCACAATCGGGTTTAAAGCCTCCCCGTTTGTTATTTTTAGATTTTATTCTCAGTAAAAAGATTAATTGCTTTTAGATTGTTTATACGTCATGTAGCTTCATGTATATTAATATATACTTAAGGCAATTTTTTTCTTTTGTTCCTCTACTGCCACACTACACGAAAAATACCGCACGTGGTACTTCTAATATTATATTAATACTAGCTGTTGCCCGCGACTCCATCCGCGTGGACTTTCATATAAAATTTTGATCCCCCTTCCCCCCTTATAACCATTTTTTCCAGTTAAAAAGTAGTCTATGTCCTTCCCCAGGCTCTAGACTATCTTTGTACCAAATTTCGTTCTAATCGGTTCAGTAGTTTTAGCGTGATGGAAAGACAGACAGACAGACAGAGTTACTTTCGCATTTATAATATTAGTATGGATTTATGATAAAAAAAACAACCTCCAACATTCTCTTAAAAATTCTTACACAAACCATATTTCAAAATTCCAAAAGACATTAATATTTTTTTCTATAGTAATAAATTGTATCGCAAAATATAATGAAACTTGAAATATTTTTTACAAGTCTAAAGTGGACAGTTGTTGATGTTCGAGGGTGCTTGACTGAACACCTGAGCATTGAAATGTGAGTACCGTGGAGTGTTTCGACAGCCACGTTAATTTGATCACGCTCTTTGGATACTCCCAAAGTGCCAACTGCCAAGGACTGTTTTATATTCTAATTATTTAGAACACCGAATTAAGTTTATTTTAATACGTTTAATTAGTCAAATATATATTAATTCAACAAGGCTTCATAAACTTACACCTTGGAGTTTTGAATCGTCGTAGTACCACAAATATGATTAAAGAAATTTTATCAAGTGGTAATTAAAAAAAATTAAAAAAGGGCAATTGTAAAGTTATTTTTGGATTTATTAATATCTAACTAACTAACAAATATAGTATAATAAGTAATTAAGTAATTAAGAGTATGTGTCAGTATGTTTTTTAATTATTTTTTAAGTTAATTGAGTCGAATAACAGAAAACATTAAATATATTTAACATAAATGTGATTCAACAAAGTATAGGTCGCGTCACGAATCTTTAGAAGTCAAAAATAAGGTATCGAGGGTACGGCACGGCGCGCGGGGCGCGTGATCGTCGGGTGCGCGAGCGTTGATTGGTTCCCCAGTCGTTTTCCTCGCACCAATACGTCAATTACGAGCGCGATTCTACCGATACGCAGCTATTCTCGTCCAGCGCTAAACATCCGTGACGCGACCTATACATGGAGTTCATATAAATTAAAACTGTAAAAAATAATTATATTATCTTGGTCTCAATTATTTTTTAATTCAATATAACTTATGTAATAAATAAAAAATAATAATTTCCCTGAAACATATTTTACATCATATTTTTTTCGTCCATATTGGCACAGCCATTCACACACACTCACACTGTCGCACAATTCGAAATGGTCTAGAATTTTCCTGTCACTGAAATAAAGAAATCGAAGTCTCTCGTAATCAACGAAGTATGGGAAAATACAGCTGGCTTTATGATTATGATTGAAATGCAAAGCTTTGAAATCGAATAGCGGCGCCGACATCGTTTCACGATTTCACGGCATTGTAAATAAAATTGTAATGGATCAAAAGATTGGAATTTTATAACACTCCCATTCCAAGCTCGTATAGAATCTTTGTGATGTTATCTAATGATGTTGTGGGTGCTTTTCTTAAAGCGTTTTTGAAACTTTATCTCTAGTGATGTGACTTGGAATCGTATGAAATCTTAATTAAGTTATTGACGAGATATTTATGCTCTATAATAATAAATGTATTATTATTATGTTTATACATCGTACGCCTTGGATAGCAGAATAGCTTTTAAAATCCATAATAATGTTATACTTTCTCATTTTTTATGCTTCCCGCCAAACCTACTGAACCAATAGTAACGAAATTTGGTACATCCGATCCGCTATTAATATTGAAGAGTAATCTTAACATATAATATTTATTTGTTCAGAAATACCTTAGAAGACGACCGCGACGTGTGAATTGCAGACAGTGATTTAATATCCCGCTGGAATCGAGCCATTTGCCCAGAATTATGGCTCCCTATATCGCAGTACAGAAGAATGCGCTAATTACACTGCTGCAAATAAAACCATTGTTTTCTGTACAATATGGGACGTTATGAAGATTATTAGCTTGAACATCATTTCACATGAGCTATGGTAAATGTGCATATTATATCAAATTTTTTTGTACTTGCCTTGTATACTTTTGTAATCAATTATATATATGCATCATTCAATATTAAATACTATTCTTTATTATGGTTACAGGCCATGGATTATTGCCACACAAATGCTTTTGCTTTCTTAAGAAATAGTAAAATGAAAAGGAACGGATCTTTCAGGTTGAGGAAATATTGAAAGGGCTAAGGAGAGAAGGAGAGGGATATTGGGCCTTCGGTGCTGCAACTTACCGTACGCAAGTAATGACACCTCTTACGAGACAAAATTAAGTACTTAACACTAGTTTTCTATGCCAAGTAATATTTTCAATATAAATTTGTTATAGTATCGAATTCAGATGGTCTTAAACTTTGACACTGGTCATTGCTTATTGTCTTCATGTATATCAAACGTTACCTAATACAAATTAAAATTACTAGTATAATTCTACAACAAGGATGCGTGCTTAGTGCGTAAACCAATGCTATATAGAAGAGAATTGTGCCTAATGATAAGTAAATATTTAAATTAATTAATTAAGTAATTCATTCCTATTCCTAATAATATACCTATAATACCTATTTTACCTATTTCTTTATGGATGGGGAGATAAAAATCTATTGTTGCCAAAAAATAGCTTAACTCAATGCAGCTAACTCTTAACAGCAAAGGTTATTCAGAGCGATATTTATAGGTCGTTAGGCTTAGCGCGTCCGTGCGTTTACTCTAACGATCTCTCGACCTATTGATAGATTTTTATTGTTTGTCAGTGTCTACACACATATCCTTTTATAATATAACATATTTTATAACTTAAATTTCATTATTTATATTAAAAAAAATAAATTAACCGTTTATTTTTATGTCTTATTTAGTTCGTGTTTTTAGATTGATATTAGTATATATATGCTTAAATACTGTAACAACTTAGAGTAAACAGCCACCATAGGTAACTCTGATGCAGTCTCTCTGTGCGGTGGTAACCTTTATTCATGGCTACAGATATATTTTAAAGCTTTGCGTTTGTTTGCAATAACGATCATACCTACATTAAAAAAGAGCTCGTTGCTTTTGCTTGATATTAAATTGATTTTTAATAGTACCTAAAAATTACACAAAGACTTTTAAAGCATAGCATTAAGTAAACGTTAACCAGCCTTAAGACATTTACGCCATTGTTTTAATTACCATTGAGCTTGATGAAAATAATATCGCATGAGTAACAAGAAATAGAATAATGCCTAGTTTTTTTGGAATATAACTCACGCGTCTACAATTAGTACTAGTTAAACAGTGGACGGGCAATAATCAGTCACTACCGTAAAATTAGGCGACACTGACGCAGCTAACTCGCAGTGTTTGGTGATCGCCATTATTCAGAGCTGCCGATATTTATAGCCCGTTGCTAGGCTTAGCGCGTCAGTGTGTTTGCAATAACGACGATCTATTTCAAATAAACAGCTTGTACGTTCTATCGCTTGATGAATTTTTAGCTAGAATCGTAAGTTGATAAAACAATGGTTTAAATTAAATTGTATAGTTGAAATATTTGTAGATGAAATAAAATTGTTATTATAACCTATATCTAACAAATTCTGTCTGTCGTACAACGGGTTTCTTTGTCAATTTTTTACCAAAATATGTATTACTATAATAATTCAATTTATATTTTAATCACTATAGTTTAATTATTTTTAGATGAAATAAAATTGTTATTATAACCTATAATATCGAAAAAAACTGTCTGTCGTACAACGAGTTGCTTTGTAAATTTTTTACCGAATTATGTATTTACTATGATAAATCAATTTAAAAATTATGAATAGTATTTTTATTGGGCGTGGGGCGGGTTATAAGGGCGTATACGCCCTTGGGCGTGGGGTATACACGCTCATGAACCCGGCCCCTGGAAGACTAGAGTCACCTTCTCTAATCTTCACTTGGGTAATTCCTGTTTGGCGCGTCCACGTCGCGGGGGTGGGCATCTCGCAGTCTAGTAGTTCAGAGTGTGTGGATGGCCAAGTTCAACAGGGACCCAGTACTGCGGGGTATAACGCAGAACCCGTGCCCAGGGTAACGGGTGAAGACCTCAACGGTAGGAATGCGGAGACAGCAGCTGTCGGTACGGATTAACCAGCGGAGGAGGCAAGCCACAGGGGCATAGTTCCTGGAACCTGATGGAGGGCAGCAGCAACCATCAGTACCAAAGTGGAGCGCAAGAACCATATGTTCGGAGCCGGTTCACATTTGGATAACTATAGCCATTGAGGCTTTAGTACTGCGATGTAGAAAGTAACGGGAACATTAAGTAACATTACCTATCCCATGAGAGTTGCAATGATGAGTATGCATATAGAGAATATAAGACCGCCTTGCGACCCGCGTAGCGACCGGCGCTTTGAGCTTTCCGGGGCTCAAGGTGTGAAGTGGGTTACCGGCCATCGGGATGCAGGCAACCAGGCATCTTATGGAAAAACTGATACTGGAAGAAAACACATCAAATTGAGAAAAGACCACCGCATAGGTACATGGAATGTTCGAGGGCTTCTCGAAGATGGAAAGCTTAATATTTTGGAACGAGAACTCGATAGGTGTAAGCTGACTATAACAGGAATCAGCGAAACACATTGGAAGGAAAGCGGCCACTTTGACTCGGAGAAGCACACCATCTATTTTTCTGGAAATGATAGGAGTAGTTTTTCCGGAGTTGCCATTATGATTCCTAAAGCATGGAAAAGTTCAGTGCTTGGATATCACCCAATAAATGAAAGAATTATTTCCATAAAACTTAGCGCATCACCGACCCCCCTTAACATCTTTCAAGTCTATGCCCCTACGAGTTCTGCCAAAGATGACGAAATAGAAGACTTTTATTACCAACTTGAGTCTTCTATAGCTAAAGTACCTAAAAGAGAGCTATTACTCATTATTGGAGATTTCAACGCAAAAATAGGAAACACCAGCATAGACACAGGCATTCGGAATATTGTGGGAAATTATGGCCACGGCGTCCGGAATTCCAGAGGTGAACGTCTTATAGAGTTCGCCGCTGACAACAATATGGCCATAATGAACACTATGTTCAAACACCATCCTAGGCGACAATACACCTGGACTTCCCCTGACGGCAAGTATCGCAACCAAATAGACTACATTTTGGTAAGATGTAGATGGAGAAGTTCAATAACCAATACGCATACTATACCCAGTGCCGATTGCCATTCAGATCACCAACTGCTCATTGGAACCATGCGGCTGAAATTGCAAAAAGCGAGACAAATTAGGAGGCCTAAAAGAATGGAAGTGAGAGATCTAGACTCATTAGCATCCTCAATAGAGAGCAAGCATGCTACATGGAAGCACGTTACTGAGAGCAGCAACACCAACTTTTTGTGGAACTCTGCCAAGAAATATATCGCAGAGGCTTTTACAGAATCACAGCCAAACATCGGCAAAGTAAAACGACAGCACTGGATGACTGAAAACACCTGGCATTTAGTTGAGGAGCGTCGAAAACTTAAAGCGGGTGGTGCTTCCATTGCAGTGCTAAATGCTAAGTCAGCTGTCATACAAGCTGCTTGCCGACGTGATCGCAATGATCACCTGGGAAAGATATGCTATGAACTGGAACAACATTCTGATAAATATCAAACGAAAGATCTCCATGATAAGGTAAGATACATAACACGACAGTTTCAACACAAGACGTGGGCCATAGAAGACTCTCTTGGAACAACAGTCACGGAGATAAAGGATATTGCAAATGTGTGGAAGGATTACTGTGAATCGCTATTCTCCAGCAATAATGAACCAAACCGAACTATTTCTCCACCCAAAATACAGGATCGGGAGCCTGATATCTTGCGAGATGAAGTACGAGCGGCGATCAAACACCTAAAATGCCATAAAGCTACTGGCTGTGATGAAATCCCAATCGAAGTTTTCAAAGCAATGGGGGAATTCGGAGTCGATGTACTGTTCATTATCTGCCGTAAAATCTGGGAGACTGGCGTATGGCCTGACGATTGGTCTCGATCAATCTTTGTACCACTGCACAAAAAAGGATCTACAAAGAAATGCAATAACTATCGACTTATATCCTTAATATCACATGCAAGTAAGGTTATGCTCCACATAATTAACACAAGACTGTTGGCTTACCTTGCAAAGGAGATAGCACCGGAACAAGCTGGTTTTGTAAAGGGAAGGGGTACTCGTGAGCAAATTCTTATTTTGCGTCAGATCGTAGAGAAGGCCAGAGAATTTAATTCAACTATTTACATTTGCTTTGTGGACTTCCGTAAAGCATTTGACACGGTCGTGTGGACACAACTCTGGGAAATACTGGCAGAAATGAGTGTACCGTCCCACCTTATACTTCTTTTAAGAAGACTTTACGTGGACGGCACTGCAGCGGTACGAGTGGATGACACCCTCTCCAATTGCTTTAAGACCAGGGCCGGTGTTCGACAAGGTTGCATCTTATCACCGTTACTCTTTAACACCTACACAGAGTATATTATGCGCATCGTTTTGGAAGATTGGAACAAAGGGGTATCAGTTGGGGGACGCGTGATAAATAATCTCAGATACGCTGATGATACTACCCTTCTCACGCAAACTAGAGAAGATATGGAAGATCTTCTGACACGTCTTGAAACTGTCAGCCTCCAATTCGGACTTGCTATCAACCGGGACAAAACCAAAATGATGATAGTAGACCGGGCGGGACTAAGTGAATCCAACGTACACAACATAGTAAATTGTGAAGTTGTACAAAGTTACATTTACCTCGGTTCTACTATCTCCAATACTGGAGGATGCGGTGACGAGATCAGACGACGTTGTGCCATCACTAGGTCGGCAGTGGAACGGCTGGGAAAGATTTGGAAGGACAGAAGAATCACTAAGAAAACAAAAGTGAGATTGATGAAGAGCCTTGTCTTTCCAATATTCCTATACGGCGCCGAAACTTGGTCTCTGCGAATACAAGATCGCCGTAAAATCGATTCATTAGAGATGTGGTGTTGGAGACGCCTACTTAAGATACCGTGGACGGCGTTTCGCACTAATGCTTCCATCCTAAAAGAACTTCGTGTTGAGGACCGACTCTCCTCGATAGTCCAGTTAAGAATATTGAAGTTCTTTGGTCACATCTCCAGGAATGAAAGCTCGATGCAGAGATTGGTAGTTCAGGGCCAAGTAGAAGGCAAAAGAGCACGCGGTCGATCACCAACCCGCTGGACTGACTCAATCAAAACGGCGACTGAGTCAACATTAGTGCAGTGCACTCGGTACGCCTCCAACCGAACGAGATGGAAGCAAATCGTCGGGAAAACTACCCTCAACAAAGCACACAACCCAAATACCACCGATTCCATGTACCACGTCAGTGCAACCACGACCACTCTGATAAGAGTGCCCGACTAAGAAGAAGTATTTTTATTAGTAGATAAATAATAAGCTGTCATAGACGTACAATTTATTGGATTAAAATTTCTATAGCGCGTTTAAATAACCTTGATCAAAGTTCATTAAAAATATATTATGAACTCATTAAGAATTACTATCTGTTCGCGTTTAAAAATGAAAATCAGTTAAGCCGCATTATACTGTTCTTCAATAAACTGCATGCGATGAAGTATTCTTAAAACAATATTCTATATCGGTAATGTCAGGCACTTTTTTATTCGCATATAAATTACGTCCGTAGTTCCCAGTTTAGTTAGAAGTTTGACATCGAAACGGAATTCGCCGGTTAAATCAATTTCAATTTGTTATCGTATTACAATTTGAACTTGTTTTGGAATTTGCAATATCGAAAGCCTTTTTGATTGGAAATGGAAGGATTTTGATTTGTTTACGATTGCCAATAAGTAAATTGAAATTGTTTGTGTATTTACTTAGGATTCTGGGCTTAAGAAAGTTACTGATCTATCTAATTTTGAAGGCTTATTTAAATTTGTGTACCTACCTGATGTTCCGCTGTTGTTTAGGTATTTACTCGATTCATTCTTCTAGTTATGAGGACCTTAAAATATTTTTATTTTAAATTTTTTTTTTCGTTCTCCATAATTAAATATATAATATTACGGATTGTTTATATGGAGGCTTTATCTACAAATGTGTCGAGATAGATACAGACGTGTAGCAATACAAAGTCCACTTAAAGAAAGTCTACTTTTAAAGTATCATACTTTCTCTATACCATTATTGATTGGAAAAATGTAGTGTATTTAATTTTTTTTAGTTATAAAGAAATAGTTTACTTAAATAAAAGTGTTTATCTTTATTAATTATCGACTACAAATAAAAAGCATGTGCGTAGCAGTTTGCTACGACGTAGCCTTTGAAGACTTAGTTATAACGATACAGTTTTTGATTTCCTTTTATTTATAACCCTTTGATATTATTATTTAGTAACCAAAGCTTTTAATTTTAAATATTTTATAAATTATTCTATTATATGGATCCTGGACATCCATTGGCATCCATTTGTCCAGCAGTGGATGACTGGATGATGATGACAAAAAAAAACCTAACTTGGTCTAAGTTCTACGTCCTTAGTAGAATGGACTACACTAAAATAACTAAATCAGTATGACCAGCAAAGCATCTAAAGTACAAATACAATATAAGTAGAACACAACTTGTCATGCGATAAAATTCTACGGACATTAGGACAAGCAATTCCATTCGGTTCCAGAAATACAAGCCGATTATGACCGTTCGAATGTTCTTTACAATTGCAAACCCACGACAATCTTGAGAACCACGCTCCGCAATGTTATCACGTACAAGTATGGCTATAAAAAGCAGTTAGTTCGATAGTATGCTTTGATGTAAAATTTTATTAGTTCCGAAATATACTAGTATTTCTATAAGTATGAACTAGTATTAGCTTCGAACGAATGGTGGTTTTAATGTTAACTATTTTTACACATAAAACATGTCTAGATTTTATTATAATTATAATATTATATCGCAGTTCATTGCGAGTTTCTCCCATGGAGAGGAAAACATCGTATTGTTCTTATAATTTTCGGGTTTATCTCTGCCTGACAAAAATGTGGTTTTCTTTTGATTTTAATTTTGTGTAGAGTATTCAAAATGGATTCACTCAATTCCGACATTAGAAACCCCTACTAAGTAAATCATCAACACAATCTTTTCCTACTTGTACCTTTATAGTCTTAATAAAAATAAAGAAATTACTGTTTATTTTTTAAGAGAACTTCCGAGTTCACCGTCAAGTTTATTATTCCGCAAGTGTCAAGCTCACAATAGAATCCTTTTAAGCAAAGCATCAGCGATTCTGAA